>KQ435736.1:45714-61479 GCA_001276565.1 Melipona quadrifasciata
ACATACGATTAGCTGGTACTTATTTTATAATCAACAAATTTTTGTACATATATATTAGTGAAACTATGAGTATAAGTATTTATGAAAGTGCGATATAGTTAATTTTAATTGCAAATGTTCTATAAATTATTGTATTATATTTTATAAATATTCTAATAAAAATTAATAGAAATATTTATTCTATGAATATGTTATGTAAAATCTAAGTTACCAAGTATATTTTAATTGTTATGAAATACATTATACAATTTATTTTTAATTGATTTGAATTTTATATTTTACATTTAATTATAATGACATGTATTAATTAAATAAAGCAATATCATACAGTGAGTGTAAAAAGTATTCATACAGCAGCTAGTTTTAAAAGCTTTATTGAAGCTTATTTATTTAACATGTTTTAAATTGTGTATATATTAAAAATTTTTGAAATGAATCTTAACAAATATAATTGATCCATATTTCTTACACTTACTTGATTTTATACTTACTATATATTGTTCCCCTCATCAGATAAGTAGTATTTATAGCTATAGTTATATTGCTACATAATCAAAATTATAGTCGCAATTGGATTGTTATAGGAATAAAATATATATGTAAAAAGATTTCGTTATATAATAATTTTGATTTCAATTAATGTAAAATTCTTCGTTAAGTTCAAATATTCAAGCATATTATCATTAATGTACACATGATTAAGCATTCTAGTTCTTGATTAAAATCTAAAATTTTAGCGCCACGTGTACCGAACAGCGCTTCCATCTGTCTAATGTTAATAGCCATTTTTAAATCAACGTGATAAGTTTCAAGTAAACAAGGATTTAATTCATGTAATTTATGTGTCTGGAGACAGAAAATTTTCCTTCGTCATATGTGTACGTGATATCTACTAACAAATGTTTAAATGATGATAATATTGATGTTTAACGTGATGTAGTTCGTATACCGTCTACTATTTGTAAAAGCATCTACGTGATTCGAAGTATAGTAATTTGTAAAAGCTAATGTAAAATGGAAACGAAAATTGACGGTGAACGAACTCATTCCATAAAATTGCCAAATGCGGTCGAAGTGTTTGCAAATTTAAAAAATGCTCAAAAATTTGCGATTGACATTGGTATGTATTCTTTGTATTTTATTACCTCTTTTTTGGAAATTTTTATTTATGCATAAATTTAATTTAACACAAGAGTATATTTTAAATATCGTTTGAAATTGTATATTCATTAGCTTTTAAAAATTGAACATGATCAGCTGTGATATTTTAACAATATAATTATTGTAATAAAGATTGTTTTGGTTCTGATTTAACCACAGGTTTATCTTTGACAAAAATAGCTTATTATTCAACAATTAGTTACCGTAAGGCATTGTATGAGGATGGAGGCTTAGGAAATAGTGGAGAACGAGCATACAAAGTACATGAAGGCTATAGACTCCACTTTGTTAAGTTTGAAACAAGATACATTGAAAATTGTTTGGATTTTGTGAAACAGAACTTAGTAGATGTTGAGAGATTTCATGGTAAAAACATTAAAGTGACTGGTGGAGGAGCGTACAAATATAATAGTTTGCTACAAGAAAAATTAGGTTTAATGCAAGTATTTAAAAATATAAGACAATTAAAATAATATTATTGTAGTATTACTAAAAACTTATAGTTTTACTGTACATTTACAATTTAACATTTAAAAACTTTTAACATATAAGTGAAAAAAATTAAAACATTATTTTAGAGTTGATAAAGAAGATGAAATTGCTTGTCTTATAAAAGGTTGTAATTTTTTACTAAAAAATATATCTTGTGAAGCGTTTGAATTTGAAAAACAAGGAAATCCTGAATACAAATTTCAAAAAGCTGGTCCTAATATATTTCCATATATGTTAGTAAACATTGGTAGCGGTGTCAGTGTCCTTAAGGTAAATCATGAATATAGTAATTAATTACTTTTGAAGAATAGTTATTATTAGTATACTATAGTTGATATTATTTTTAAATTTTTAAAATGATATTTTCAGGTTGAATCTGATAAAGTATTTGAGAGAGTTGGTGGCACAGCTACAGGAGGAGGAACATTTTGGGGATTAGGTTGTTTGCTTACTAAAAAAAAGGTATTAGTAGTAGTTGTGATTTAATATACATTTTTATATATTTTAATGTATTAATGTATTAAATTTTATATCCGAATAATATTGCTATAAAATATAAGTAAAAATAACTAAAAATACACTGCTAGGGCTTTGATGAATTGCTGCAACTTGCAGAAAGAGGAGATCATCGTAATGTTGATATGTTAGTGAAAGATATTTATGGAGGTGATTATTCCTCACAAGGTTTATCTGGAGACCTTATTGCATCTTCTTTTGGCAAGGTTACTTATTATAGTGGTGAAGGTAAGGAAATAAACAGCTAATAGGTAAAGAACTCTCAAAAAATAAGTTTTTTTATTTGTATTTCAGAAAAACCAAAGTTTTCTGAAGCAGACCTTGCTAGAAGTCTTTTACTTACTGTAAGCAATGATATTGGGCAAATAGCAAGTTTATATGCAACTGTGCATAAAATGAATAAAGTTTACTTTTGTGGTTATTTTCTTCGTAATCATCCGTTGTCAATGCATACTATTTCATGTTCTATCAAATATTGGTCAAATGTTAGTTTTAAACTTTTAATTATTTTGTTTTTAATTATAATACAAAACAAAATTTTTCTTCTTAAAACGATTCTTTTCAACAAACATTTGTTAAATATGTAGGGTGAAGTAAAGCCTCTTTTCCTTCGCCATGAAGGTTACGTTGGTGCAATTGGAGCTTTCTTGTATGGTGCTGGACAATCTGATGAATGTAGTTGGTTGGAAAATTATGCAGGCTCTTCAGGATTTAAAGAATCAATACCTACTAACCTTGGAATTAAAGTAGATCAATTGGAAATTGATCAAGCAGAAACTGCTGTAACATTTTGTCCACTTTTGAAGGACCCTGCAACTTACAATCCTGATACAACTGATCTTGCTGAAGATAAAGAAGCAAGGTGAGTTATAAATGTTAGATCTTATTATATGCATAGTAATCTTTAATATTTTTAGAGATTATTGGCTTCAATGTTTTGAAGAATCAGTGGATAAATTTGTGGCTAGAGCTATTCACAGTCAGCCACATAGTCCAACCGCAAAAGATAGAGCAACAAAATTGAAGGAGAAGTACATTAACAGATTACATTATCTACATCTTCAACCATTGTAAGTAAAATTCAATAATAAAATCGTTTATTTTATGATTTGCAGTATGATGTTAAATTATATTATGTTATAGCGCTTATGGGACACTCACTGTGAGAGTATTGTTGGATACTATTGAACATTGTATGAAAGAATTCGATTTTCCTGATCCATATTTACATGTAAGTTTTTGAAAAAGTTTCCTCTTACATTGGCAATATTGTGATTTTTGAAAAAATATATTTCATTAATTTTTGTAATATTTATTTCATATATAAGCAAAAGAAAAAAGAGAATGAAGAAGCCTTAACATATTTAAAAGCCCGGATAACAGCTCTTGATAAATTGGAAGGAGCAGAAAAAATAAAAGCTTTGATCCTAGGAGTTCTGAGTGGTAATATGTTTGATTGGGGTGCGCAAGCTGTCGCAAATTTAATGGAAACAACAGATTTTGGTTTTGCTGAAGCTCAAGCAAAAATACCAGGTACTACTTGCAATATTTATGATCATATTTAAAGAGATATTAATAAAATTGATTCTTCTTAAATTTAGGTAGACCTTGGTTGCAAGATGACTTGGATGATTGGATAGAGAGATTGAAAACTGGTCCACCTCATAAATGTGCTGCTATTTTCGTTGACAACAGTGGAGTTGATATAGTATTAGGAATTTTACCATTTGCGCGTGATTTATTGCAACGAGGAACAAAAGTTAGTTGCCGTATATTATTTTGAACTTGATTACAATATATTTACTAAATTAAAATAATAATTACTTTAGGTTATACTGTGTGCTAATTCTATGCCAGCATTAAATGACGTCACATATCCAGAGTTGGTTGTAACATTACGAGATGCAGCAAAACTATGCAAGGTTATTAGACACGCTTTAAAAGAAAATCGTTTAATTGCTATGGAGACAGCTCAAGCTGGCCCTTGTCTTGATTTAAGGTAACTACCGTAATATAGTTACATAATTATTTTAAGTTTTCTTTGTTTTAATGAATTGTTTTAATGAATTGTCTTATATTTAATAGCCGATTAAACTTAGATTTATGTCTTGCGATGGTGAAACATAAAGTTGATCTTATCGTATTAGAAGGAATGGGTAGAACGCTTCATACGAATCTTCATGCAAAGATGACTTGCGAATGCTTAAAATTAGCAGTTATTAAAAATCGATGGTTAGCACTTCGATTGGGTGGTGATATATATGCTGTAATATGTAAATATGAACCGCCACCGACGAAAACTAAAATTTGTGATGTAAAAATGAAAGAAGAATGCCCATCAGAATGCATGGAAAGTGCAACAGATGTTTGCACATGCGATGTAAAGGAATAAATGATGAAAACGTATGTGACTTTATTGGATTATGTATATTTAACTGATGCATTTAAAATTTTATTTTAATTTCAGAAATTCAAATCTAAAAGTATTTCTTTACTTGTATTTAGGTATGTATATAGGTGCTAAAATTCTGATTTATTTACACTTTTGAATATTCTATAAGAAACATTTAAATACTTTTTATAAAATTTATTGTTATTTGTTTTTATATAATTATTTATATTGTTATATAAAACAATAATATTTACAAATGAAGCCTGGTTATCGGATTTTAATGTCATGAAATTAACCAAGCTTTACTGTTTCCTAGATATTTCGAGTATGAAATATATTCGAATGTATTTGAATATGAAAATTTTAGTATTGACGAGAGATATTGATGAATGATGACTAACACCTAGTCAAAAATAATAAAATTATGTTCTCCATGATTCAAAAAGGAGATCTTATTTGAAGAAAATAGCGACCAATTGTAACAAATATACAGACCTGTATCATATAATACTGTACAGTACATTTTCTGTGATAATGTAACATTCAAATAGAAAGTTACATATTCGTGTAAATTAAATGCAGTAAATTGATAGACAATATAATAGAATAATAGATAAAGCAGTTTAAGACACTAATGTTTTTTGATTTCGAAATTTTTCGTATAGAGATGTATCATCTCGTGTCAAATTAAGAATTCTTGAATCGAATGTATCTCTCTTTTCGTATAAAAGGAATCAGAAGAAATATTAGTTATATAAAATTAGTCATCAAGATATATGTCGCTAAAAATGGCAAATTTATTAGAATACATTTTTTTCGCAGATTTTCTAAAAAAAAAAGAAAAACGAATAAAACGGAAATGATTAGAAAAAAATTGTTGAAACTTAAAATGACATTAACGTGGTTTTCAAGTTAAAGATTTCTATACGAACCATTTGTTAATACTCAATATATATAGTATATGCGGTTTATTGATATACTCTGTCATTTTCTTAACTGTGAACTTGAAAATAAAAAAAAATACTTTCAGAGTAATTATTTTACTATTATTTTACTTTTTTATTAAGATATGAAGATTACCTTCAGTTTTTTAAATAAAATGATACCATTGATCCATTGATCCATTAATTTATATTGATATAAATACAATACAATTTGACATTGTCTAGAAAAAAGTATTAATCTGTCGAGAAAATATTAATTTTGAAGATATTCTGTAAAACCTATCATATGAAAAACGAAGGAAGACAAATATAGTATTCTCATGTTCGTACTTTCTTTCATGCGCAGATTTTATAAAATTAATGTTAAAACATTTCCTACTAATGATTTTTCGATATTATGTTAAACAATTGATTAAAAAATATATCATTCCATTAAAAAAATTGAAGGTAACGTTCATATCTCCATGTGAAATTGACGATATAAAAGCAAAATGACAATAAAACTATTACAGTATTATATGCCCCTCTGGAAACCATACAATTTTTGTTTGAAACGTTTTTTCATTGTTATTTTTAATTGTTAAAGAAGTGACAGCATGTGTACGAATAAATCAGATACAAATGTGTGATATTTGATTTATTTTATAAAATATAAATAAAAAGTAGATTTTTTGGAGGACTTAATTGCAGGATAATACTTCAAGTATTTGGAGTAAACTGAGTTTTTTCTAATTGACAGTTACAATCAATTACATTAAAAAAATTTTTTTCAAATAATTTCCTTCGCACATTACTCTGACCAAACAAAATCATAACATTATCTTAACATTTAACTACTGACTTATATTGTATTATATATTTGTTATATATTGTTTAAAATAATTAGAGGATCGTTTTTTGTGTTACTTCTATTGTTAATATTGTTAATATTGTTAATATTTCATATATATTTCTTTTTTAATGAATGTCTTAAAGACAATTTTTGTTACAGCATCATACGAATAACGTGTTAATCTATCAAGACAATAATGATCCTCTAATTGTTTTGAGCAGTGTATAATACCTTACCACGCAAATAAAGTGCAAATGTATTTTTGAATAATAAATTCGTACAAGATACTTTTTAATATTTACAATCTACTATTCTATATCCTTTCCAGAGCTATATATATCTTTTTTAAATAACGATTTTTACAAGTGTTTATCAGCGAAATTCATAAATCATGTTTTGTGAGACACATCTTAGTAGATAAAATGAAAACCGAGGTGCGGATATTACTTTTATTGTTTCGTCTAAATACGCGTATAAAGGAAGCGCTTTCAGATCAAGGAAGTACAATAAAGATTTATAGTAAAAACTATTTTCATGAAGAAGATACGGAAAAAGGAAGTATGCCGATTGTCAAAGCGAGATTCATAGGAGGATTGCAGGCATTTATCCCAGGCCTTTGGGGAGCGAAGACCCGATATCCGAGTTGACTTAGGTATGCAAGGACTTCATTGGGAAACAGACTTGTCTACGACAGGTACGACTAGTACGATCTTGATCACTGATATCGAAGGAGTTCGTCAACCGAATGATAAGGATAATGATGAGCCTACGTTGCGGGCAAGAGTTTATGCTCGATGAGTGAGCTACGGTGCACGGCTTGGGCGCTGGCCTGCAGAGCCGATAAGAATTGGAAAGTTTCTGCCTTCGTCAAGAAAGTAAGGAGTTATTTAGTAATTCCTGAGCTGTGACAGGAACACGTTGATCGGGCGTCCATGGGGATTGTCTCTGTTGGACCTTTACGGGTCTAAGTAAAATCACTTCGACATTATGCCAAAGCGAGAAAAAAAAAAACGATCCAGAAAACCGAAGAGGAACGAGGAAAAGTGCTTGTATGTACATATGCAGAGCACGCTCCACGTTCATTTCTCCCAGCCACGTCTTATGCAATGGTCTAGCGTTCGGTTTTATTAAATTCCCTTGTGCGATATCGTTCGATAGTCTGTTTCAATTCATGCGTCGAACGCGATTCAAAAGATTATCTAACCGGTCTCACAGTTTACTCCGATCAATAGTCTTCTTCTCAATGAAAATGAAAAGACTAAAAAAAAAAACTTTGACGATCATTAATTTACATTTAGTGACAATGCAGTCATTTCAATGTTGTAAGAAATTAAAATACAACATACTGAATTTGTAGCAAAGTCAATTTGTATTGATTGTGTCATTATGTACAGATTAATTTTCATGAGAATTGTGTAACTAAATAATTGTGTATAATGAATTAGAAAAAGGAGAGGCAAAAACATCACGAAAAGAAATGCAGGGAATACCTACCGGAGCTACATGTTTGATAAACGGAATTTATGCTAATGTAGACATACTAAGGAGTAAAGGAAATCGTGATAACATTTCAAATGAAACGCTAATTACAGGGATGCTTCGAGATTCGTTTCTCTCTCGCACCTTCTTCTCGAACCTTTCAGCATTTCATTTGAAATTCAGGACGAGCTGACGATGCTTTGAGCTTCAGCTGGATTTATTCGCGCAAAGAGGATCCTTATAACTGTTTACAAGGGAAATAATAGATCCACGTGATATTGATTCAGCTTTAATGGGGCAACGCAGGACTAGTTAGCAACAAAATGAAGCCCTTCTCGACCGGAAATGTTCCTTATTGTTTTTAACGCTGCTAGTCTCACGTGAGTTTTCGAAAAATGAAAAATTTGTTGGCATTGTCAAGAACATGCAACGTTGGGACTTCTCTCGTTTAGAATCTTACTCCAAATCTCTTCAGAGGTAATAAACGTAACTCAAATGCCAGCGTTCTAATTACGCGTTATTCCGTAATTTCATGCAGGGATTCGCGTGTGCGCTTATTTGTGGCGACGTGAACACGACAGCGGCGTTGTGCGAGTAGATATTTTGAGAGCTCTTCGTGTCAGCTTTAATTCCTTCCCAGGGATTCCTTTGCGATTGCGGATTGCACTTGCACCCATGTATCCGACGTGAAACGGCTTCGTAGAAATTGCACTCGCAACTTTCGAGCATCGCTAACGTTGCTCGATAGCCGCGACGGCATAACGAAGAACGAATCTAGGTGGAAGATATTCCCGCGAGCTTTTCTCTTTTTCGCCACGAGTATGAGAAAATGTAATCGAACGTAATCTAAGACGCAAAATTTCCGTCAACGAATCTTACTCGAAATTTTCTCTCTTTCGTTTCATGGGATTTCAGGTAAAAAAAAAAAAAAAAAAGAATAGGATGAGAGGTGAGAAGAGAATGAAGAAGGGTAGAAACGAAACACATTTACGAGTAAAGTTCTTCAATCCTCTTCCACGGTGTAGCCGAATGAGAGAAAGTTCGATTCTGAGCCACCTATCACACCTAAGCTCTATTGGATTTCGCGCAGTGAGCACAGGATCCCGAAATGCGCGTGTCATTTCGGCGCAAGAGATACAACCGCGATCCGAATTTCAAGAACCCTATGCTGTTGTTGATAATTAAAAAATTGAAATTATACAAATAACGTGAGATATTTGCAGTATCTTATATGCTCATTACATTAGATACCCATGCAACATAAAACTAAAACGTAAGATATTTATAATATTAGATATTTTACAGCCAAACGAAATGTGATCGAATACATCTTGTCAGATTTTCGCTTCGATCCTCGAGGATTCGCGAATCTAATGGATCCTCGTGTCACATCGCCAGGGACTGCATTGGCAACCTTAGACGAGCACTCGGTGGGATGGATAGGAAAATATTGAAAAGGAATCGGTTATCGCGTTAGACGTTTTTTACGTTAACTTTTTTCAACGTCAGAGAGGAGAACATGTCAAAAGAGATCGAAGGACTATTGTAAACTCTCAGAAACGGAATCGATCTGCGACGAATGACGTTTTCATGTGATTATCTGCGACGAACGAAATTTGTTACACGAAAACTCGAATAGCATAAATTAGTAAGAGTGAAAAATGATCGATAATTTAAAGTGTTATAACTTTGTAAAAAAAAAAAGAAAAGAAAATCATACAACAATACAGTCGAATGACAAAAATTAAAAAAATCATTTCGTGTAATTCCAATGTTTAAAATGGAGACAAAAAGTCATGTAGCAAGTTTTAAGGGGTTATTTTAAAGAGTATGACACAGCGATAACAACTGGCTGATCGATAAATTCGGGAAACGACGGCGAAATGATGAATCGCCATTCCGTTTCACCATCGCCGCTTTAATTACGTTAATAGCGCAATTAGAACACGCGTTCGTTCGCATCTATGCTCGCGATGCGACGGATTTTTTGAATCGCCGCTTGCAGCGCAATGAAATTCGTAATGAGCTCTACGTGGAATGCCGTTAGCATCAGTTCTAACAAATATCATTGTGCGATTTCATTGTATTTCCGTTGGAGAATTTGAAGAAAAATTTTACTCCACGTTATATGTATTGGTCGATCGAATAATTGTATCCAATCGAAACTTGATGATTCAAGTTGCAGCATCGTGAAATATCTCGGAAGAGAAATAAGATGACGACAAGCGAGACGATGGCTTTTCGGTTTCAATTTCAGCGCGATACTATTAAAATTGTCATCGACTTCGACGTTCATGGTTCAAAAGACTGGTCGTTCTGGAAATGGATTGCTGAAAACAATAGCGAGCATCGAGAGTGTTGTTCGTTTCCACACGATATGTGAAACATCCATATTTTTTTCGTCACATTTAATGTGTGAGAAGATGTTTAACACGTTGTCTGCCACCGTTCGGTGGTGATAAGTGACTTAAACAAAGCGAAAGATACGCTTTCGTTGCACTTTTATCGCGGCAAAATATTTTATAAGAATAAAAAAAAAAAAGATTTTCCCCGATACTCTACGATCACGTCCTTTTAAATTTTTTGACAGCTGTTATTAAAGCTCGTACGTATTTTCAGATGGGGATGCAACGAATAAAAAAACGGAAGAGGAAGAGAGAGAGAGACACTAAATGCGAACATGTGAAAACACGTGAAAAAGGTTGCTTCACGTGTGTCGCGTGTAAGCGCTTATGAAACAGCCTGGTTTATGAGTATGGCTCGGTTTTAATTTCGCCGGGAAGGCAGCTGTTTATTACGATTGCATCGCGATAAACGCAGTGCCGCAATTCTCAGATTTATTTGTATAAAGAATGCAACCAGACGTAGGCATGCACATTAAAATAATTTCATCAAGTGAGAACGAACCCCTCGAGTTTTGTAATGTTTATTTTGCAACAATATTTATTCATCTGCATTGAATTTTAATTCAATGCGCTATATCACAGGGAATTTTATTCATTTACAGGAAATTTCATTTATTACCGTGAAAACAATTCGCGATAAATGGAATTTCTACAAATTTGTATAATGACGATGATATTCATTTGTGTAAAATAATTTTTAATTCAATGCGATATGATATTTTAAGTGAATAGTATTTTTGTTCGCTCAGATGATAGAACGCAGTTGTTTCATTTCCTTTTGACGATCGTCCCGAATTTGTAATTAATTTCTTCATTTTGTTAAACAGAATGCACATTCACGGGACGTACGATGAAATAAAAAGGGAAATACGAGAGTTCGTGCATGACCAAATTTCATCCTTAATGTTCCTTTGAACGGAGTAGTTTATTGCGGTTGCATCTCCACGAACATTCACGCTTCGCCTTGGTTTTCTTCGCGTCCGCATTTTACCTCTCAGCATCGCCAGGATTAACGGTGTCGTTAAAACGGCTGGGAATTACCTATTCCTGGCTGCGGACGTAGCTTTAATTCCCCATCCGCGGAACCATCGGCGACGATCGAACAATAAAATTCTAATGAATAATAAACGCGACGTTTTATCGTTCGCGCCGGCCAAGATTCCCGTTGTCGCGAATTTGTATCATCGATTTTACGATCAGCGACTTTGCAATAATTGTTCCGTACTTTGTACCATTTTTTTTTGTACCTTAATAACTTTGCCTACCGATTTAAGCTTTCCTGTTGTTCAATGGTTTTGACTTTACGACATAGAAATACCAAATTCTAGTAGTACTACTTTTAACTTTGGAAGAATTTGTAAATATATAGCATTAGTAATATATGTAAGCACATTATGTAATTGAATCTTTCTTTATCACAAATGTTCATAAAATTTATTAATTTTGTAAAATACTGTATATATTTTGTCGTTAGTGAATGATTTGAACGCTCGTTCCAATGATAAAGTACTACAAACGTCTGGTCTTCAGAAACATAGCAAAAGTACGTTCGATCTTCAAAATGATAAATCACTCGGTCAGGAGTTTTGCGGAGACACGGCCCTCCAAGTTGGTAACTGCGATTTTCCCCAGCGAGATGTCATCGGTGGATTAATTAAAAGCAAGCTAAGGTTTGGACCTGGCATCAGCGCGAGAGGGAACAACCAATGCAAACGCTTCGAGAGAGTTGCAGAACATTTCACGCGAGTCTCGACCACAATTGCCGTGCGCTTCTCGAAACTTCCTCCTCGAACCTGTTGATGCCACTTCTACCGATGTTTTTCGTACGCTCTGCGCTCTCGGTTTCAACCCTCGAGCGAGCATCGCTTACTCCGAAATGCTCGACATTTTCGTCCCAGAAACCTCTCGTTTGTTGCTAACCGCGTTTTTGCGTGGTCAACCGTACTTTTTTTCCCCGCTCGTGTCTTCCATAGATACACTACGTGAGGATCGTCGTGGTTTATGTAGTTTCGTTTGCAAAAGGCAGGAAATTACGTCGATTTTGTACGATTCGAGTATTGACTTTTCCTTTTTTTTTTTGGAATACTCTATTCGTGAAAAGTATGAGATACACACAGGTTAGTAAAATTAAGAATTAATTACAACTAAATATTGAAAATCTATATCTGTATTTTTTATAATCTCAAGGGATATCATAACAAAAAAGGGAAATATTGGGAAGTAGACACTGAAGAAAAAAACCACTGACAATAAAGCCTGTGAGTCAGATTCTTTCTTAGTTATTTACATTTTTATTTTTCAATAATTTTTCATTAATTTCCAACATTTTTGAACGTGTGAGAAGCAGGCAAGCTATTAATATAAGTAGCAAGTTATTTCCAAAAAAATGTAAGTAATATTATTTCTTATACCTCTTATCAAACTAATATTGTTTAGATAAGCTGTACATAGTTCAGTTTTTCTCAATGTATTGTATATATATATATAATATCTTCTTTAAGAAATTTGTTAACGATAAAAAAGTACGAATCAGCCGAAAAGAAAGAGCAGAAAGGTTAAGCGAAAATATTTGCACAACTGCCGATTAGCGAAGCCACGGTATTATTCTCTCAAAACCACGTAGCACCTCTGATAATTTCCCTAAATGGCACGACGGCAGTTGTCGATGGTGTCAAGTCAGCGAAATGTAAGGACAGAATATGGAATTCGTTTCAAAATTTTCAAAATCTTCGCTCAACCTTAGACTTATGCACTCACACGCCACGATTTTGTGCATTTGAAATTTGTTTCGTACATCGACCGAGCAAACACGATTAATCTTGCCTTATTAAGCAGCGTAATTAATGAACGCGTAGCCATATGCACGCGTATGCGGGCGATATTAATTAAATTCGTTTCTACGTTTTCGCAAGATTATGCGATGGTGACCAACTCGCGGCTGCATTGGAGTGCCGGTTGCGCAACTTGCATCGGTTAATTACATCTAACCGGATTAAGGGATGGATTGTGCGCATTCTACGAATACCGAGGAGGCCACCGTACCCTTGTATCAACGAGCTCAGGGGGGGGGCAGCCGAAAACCTCCTGAAAATGATTCGAATATTTGAAACTGCCCGGCTAATTTCTGATTAATTACAACAGACGTTGGACAGGTATGAATTCTCGATGGAATAAACGGATGCGTTGAATCAAGATCGTGGTAGCTCAAGCCTTTCCTTTTTCATTTCCTGGTGAAAAAGGAAAAGCATCTTGGAGTGTGACGAAGCTCTATCTTTTCCACGGTGTTGTCGAGAAATAACAATTTTTTTTTCTCTTTTTTTGTCGTTCCACGGATCCTGTTTAATCGTTCTTCCTCTTTTTATCATTTCCACGAACCGCTTTGCGCAACTGCCTTTTTATCAATGTCCGCTGCGTAACCGCCACCAGATAAATAATTTTTCACATCCCGCCGTGTCTTGCTTTCGTTTGCTGTTTTAAAATTTTCGTCGCTTGAGAAGAAGGTTGAAAACGTTTATAAATAGTTTATGAATACGAAAGATGAAAATGCAGAAAATTAACAGTAAATATTCGCCAATTAATTATGAGACTGTAAAAAAATCAAGCTTTTGATGGAATCGTATTGTCCAGTTATTTATGCACGATTGTTCGGGAGAGTTTCCATGCTACAATACCTACGGTCTGGGTACAGGCACGTCCGGGATAATTTATTGGTTTCTAAGGACTTAGCTGGAATGTGTCGCCAGAAAACCTTGGCCACATGGCTACACTTTCTTCTAAGCAAGAAACAAACAAAGCTCTTGACCGTGGATTGATGCATGGCACCAACTTCCCCGAACACGTGAGAAGCACGGGCCAGCGAGATGACTCAGGACGGCAAGGAGTATCTGGCCCTTCGTGCTCCACCCTGGACCCGCGATTTTCCGAAGCCGAAGGAAGGGGAACCGAGGAGACGTTCGGGCTTTCCTTCGGCTTCCAAATCAGAATCATTCCGACTTCCGATAACTAAAGTTCAATCTCTCTCGACATAAAGTTACGAGGGGACAAGCCCCTAACATTCAGCGTGCGAAAAATATACAGTCCACAAACTTTCTCAAACACGATCTCGTCTCGCTAACGCGCGCGAACAACGACAATGTACAAAAAAAAAAAAAACAAATTGCAAAACTAGGACTTAACAAAATCATTTACATGAGAAACGAAAAACCAGCTTTGAAAAATAATTCTTATTTCATTGAACATCTCAACGTGTAAGTTTAATGCAAGTAAATAACACTTTCGTTTCGAGACTTGTTACATAAAATCACGACATTCAATTATTCATTTAAAATAGAAACTAATAAAATCCAATGAAAGAAAGTGTGAAATAACTTTAATCGAGACACTGATCGATATTGCAAATAATTCGACAGGGATGCTCGTACTTTTCTTCTTTTGAGAATCGTGTCGTTCAATCTTGTTCTATGACAGAAGGTTCAATACGACATCCGTTTGAAATTGATACGTCCCCCTTCGAATTAGCTAAACGCTTCATCGAAACAATAAATTATTATTTTCACGGGGCAATTTCTGTCGATATACGAGCTTCTCCCTTTTCGTTTGACAAAGAATTCGTCAATAGCCATATTTTTCACGCGCGTTCTCCCACGAACGAGTTGTTCGATATTTGTAATTTAAATACATCGCAGCTTTTTCTTCCCAGGTGTCCCAATGATAAATGGTCCCCTATTCCTTCCCGGCGTATACGTTCAGCTTTTTCTCGCTGTCACGAGGAACGAGGCGAAACGGAGACACGCGACGGAATAACGCGACAACGTGACTCGACATGTAATAACCAGCAGCCCAAGTTCGTGAAACGAAGCGTTACCCGAGGGGGAATGTGCGTTAGCCAACCGGCAACGCCGGTCTAATTGGTCTTAATTGGTGATTCAGACGATTATGTCAGCGTTAGAGCTCTCGTTCCTTTCGCACAGGCCCAGGTTCTTCCATTCTCCCCAAGGCCACCGTTAATTCTGCAGAAGGAGATCAGTTAGTCGAATGGTGTTGAGTTCTTGGATAGCCACGTCCGAGGATAGCGACGTCCTCATTATGAGGCTTGCTCTCGCCATTGGTCAGAAGTATGATAGTCACGCATGATTCTCTTCCTCACGCTTGTTGTGTCATCAAACGTAATTTATTCGTAACAGAAATTATGCCAATTTCCAGCTCGACTACTGTTTAAATTTCAAGCAAGCTGTTTCTTTTCGCGTCCTACGATTCATGGTTGAGTCATGAATAAAGTTTCGGTGAAACTTTTTGAGAGTGCTGACATTTTCTCGCTCCTTGTTCGTTTAACGGAATCTCTGTTATTATTGATGTTAACATACATGATTTGATAATGTATCTTATGCATTGATATTAGACGCGCCTAATATACAAAAAAACTGAGAAGAAAACTAAGCGAAGAGAAATGATAGATATATTCACGGTCACGTCATATAAAGTGGTTAGCTAATTAATTCTGTGAAAGGATGTTGTTGACTTTGATTAAGCCTGAAAACTTGAAGG
>KQ435736.1:83791-100387 GCA_001276565.1 Melipona quadrifasciata
AGGTATTATTACTTCGGAAAATGATTGTCACACGTCTGCTACGTGCCAATCGCAATAACGTTAACAACCAGTACTATCGTATTATAACTGCGTCCCGCCATTAAGCTGTTTCGTCGTGTAAACGGTCACTAGCCTTCGGTATATTGACGTTTAATCGTATGAAATTAATTGTAGCAGCAAATAGCAGCTGTTCAGTCGCGCGAAATTCCGCGCGGAGGACTTTACATTTTCATCGGACGAGTCATTTTACTAATAATATCGGCCCGTTTATTTTCTGAGTCGACGTTTCGACGTCGATTCGCGACAGTGGCTTGGGGGAGGGGGAGGCTGATGATCGTGTTTCCTTGCCGGTAATATTTAACTCCCCTGTGACTTTTTAGGTTTATAATAAAAATATTTGGAGGGTTGTTGGATTCTTCCCTCGTTTAATTAACAATATATAAATTATTATTATTAATATATTTAATTATTATTACTAATAAAGACGTTGCAAAGTTGTTGTAGTAATAAGCATCAATAATTGTCGTTGCTAGTGTCAAGCATAAATAACTCGCAAAAGTCATATTTGCAAAGAAATCATATTTATAAAGAAGCTGCATCGATCGAATGGGAAGATATAAAAGATATATTATTCTTACATTGAAAAAAGTGGGGATGATCTTGAGATTTCGGAAACACTTTCGCTTACAACGCTGTCGCATGCTGCAACGGAATGTCTCTCGTTCGAATAATTTTTCCATTCTGGAGAAAACTAAATCTGCCACTTTATAAGAACCATCCTGTACATTGCAAATTAATACGATTTCCTTGTCTAAAGTATCTTAGCACATTGTGAATGAAAAAAAAAAAAAAAACATGAATTTGTCTATCAAAAAATGCGAGAGAATTAGCAAATGAAGCATTGAATTAACAATAAGTATGAGATATAGTTGCAATAAGTCCATTCAAACTTTCAATTACCAGTGTATATTAAATTCAAGCATGTTAAATTCTTTCCCTTTTGTACATTTTACGCTGAAATTTACGCCAATTTAAATTATGAACATTACCTTCCCTTCTACAGAGAATAACCAAAACGATTTCAAGACCGATCCTGTCATTCTCGTGCACGACTCGCGCTTTTGATTTATTTTTCATTTTCCGAGTGCGCCGAGTGCTTTTATCCGAACTGTGTTCGTTACACGGTACAAAAACGTGGGATCGAGGAATTACTACTGACAACGAGGGAAAATATGCGACAGAACAAAGAGAAGTGAAGATCTTTGTTTAAAAAGTGACACGATCGTGTTGTTTCGATAAAGTCTGTCGGATCCGTAGAATTTTTAACAGAGTGTCTCGACGCGAACGTCAGAGAGATATTTTTTTGCGAGAGAGAAATCAGATTGTGCTCCGTTTCATTGTTTCAAAACGTGCCTCTTTTCTAACTGCGACCTCTCTTGTGTGGCCAATTATATTTCATACTCATTCATTTAAAGAATATTCGATGTTTGAGAATATTTAACTTAAATTGGTTTGAATGGAAATGGAAGTTGTTTTTTTCAAGTCCAATACGTTCACGATTTGAACAACAACGCGACTTCGATTGTATGATAAATCTGTAAAAATATACGTGTTGTTGTTTGCCGCTATATGCTAGATAGAAAAATCAATACATTGTACTGGCAAAGATAAAAAAAAAAAATGTAGAATAAAATTCTCTTGTTTAATCCTTCATGTTTCTTCTTGAACATCATAAGGAGTTATTATCTTATCGAGGTGATGTACCCAAGTGTTCAAAAGAAGCATAGCGGTTAAGGGTTAAAATCTTTTCCTTTGCTCCCGTTCTCGAGAAAACTTTAAATATGTCTTGTTAAGAGTTAACCTAGTAGATGTGAGAAATATTCAAAGTCGTTTTTTTTTTTAAAAACGGAGTCGTTCGTGCGAGCAAATTCTACTTTATATTTTCGATTTATTCTTATGCATAGAATCACCCCTTTTTCCATTTTATCGCGTCACACTTTTATATAACTACTAGCTTTTTAAAACGTAGCTTTTGGAATATCAAATGAAGCTAAAAGTCATAAATTTATTTATCGTACTATGAAAAAACGGGAGAAAAACAGAAACAATATTTTTGTTTTTCATAAAATGAAAACTGAAATATTTACCAAACTAATAATTCTCTGATGTACGTACATTTTTTTATATAGGTTATTTTATTATTACAAAGTTCTTATAGAGATTGTATATTAATATATATATTTATTTATATATAATATATTTACATGTATCAATAAATCTCGATTCGGATCGAAAAATGTGTCATTTTGTTTGCACAAGCGAAACTTTTCGTATCTCCGAAGAACAACGGAGATATTCAGGGTGGTAATAGTTCCACCCTGTGTGAACGATATATCGCGTTGAAATATGATGGACGAGACGCAAAATTCTCGCCCTCAACGAGAGTCAACGTGTTAACGAAGCAAAATCGAAACGAGGCAACCGAATAAATAGACGGAAGGAAAGAGTTAAAAATGAACGAAAATTCAGTTAAACAGTCGATCGTGCCTAGCAAGTTTAACGGAGAAATTTCTGTTGAAGAGTGAGAGGGTAGAGAGGAGACTTCGAGAAATCTTGATCCGCGAATGCATTGTGCTGGTTCTCGCCGACTCGCGGCTGTCCGTGGATGCGGGACAGAAGAATAGAGCCGAGAGATGAAAAAAAAGGGGGAGCCCAGCGAAGGGGCTTTTGAAAAATTATTTTCCGCGTAGACGGTTTCTCGCGGATTCCGCCCCTCGTCCCCGCGGCAGCTTCTCGCTCCTCTATCCCATAATTGGATGGGCCGACGACTTCTCTCTGCGCCGTGACCGACGAGAGACCACGTTCGGCCCCATTCTCGCTGACAGTTAACCGATAATCACGCCGGCTGCCTTGGAATTCATTAAGATCGTTATCGGATGCACCTTACGACTTTAATTACCACCGCCGGTTTCCTACTTTGTTCGCAGGCCCCCTAGAGCTTGGTAATTAGCCGCTTAGAAGGCGATCGTTCAGCGGAAACGTTCACGTCCTTCCCTGTGATCGCCTTTTGATCAACTACTCTGCATATTTCACGCCTGGCGACCACCGCTCCTTCGTCTTTTGCCGTTTCCCAAAATCTCGTAAGATTTTTCATCGGAAACGGATCGAATTCGACTTTAGTTTATTGAACGTGTAATGAAATTGTATTTAATGATACAAGCGATCACGACAGTTGTTAGAATTCTTATATAATAATATATCGAGATAGTTTATATAACAATAATACAATAACATCTATATTATATAATATATTACACATTTACATTTATATAATAATTATAATAATATATTAAAAAATATATTTTCACGTTTCTAATTATGGAGATTTGTCATCTCGTCCAGATTTCGAGCAACAAAGTCTTAACAAGTGAAAGTTAGATTTATAAAGACTTTGCGCGACAATAAATTTTTCCATTTGTCTACGTTATCTTTTTCTAAATTTCTGTTCAGAACTCGGAAGTTTGCAATGAAGATTATCAGAATTTAGAGATTAAAAAAAAGAGAAAATAAAAAGATAAGAACAACATTAGTTATTGCAACACGTTGCATCGTTGCATCGAAAGCATTATAAACAATTTGTGTTTGTTAATCTTCAGTTTGAATTAAAATAAAAAATTCAAATTCACGTTCGTTCAAAGCATTGATATCATTGAAAGCGTTACGTACAATTTATATTTATTAATTTTCATTAAAACAGAAAATTTAAATTCACGTTCCACAGGATTACCATTTGCTTTTTCTTTCAAATCGATATTACAATTCAAAGGGTTGATAAAGTAATATCTAACTATATTTAAAAACGTATTGTTCCGAGTTGCGCCCGATATAATCTCTGATTCGCTCATCGATACCTGCTATCAATACTCCGATAAAAATGTCCACCCCCGAGGGCCCTTCATCCCTCGTCAACACGAATCCCCACTTTCATTATTCATGATTGGACTAATTTAAAATTTAAAACCGAAACTCGAGCTGGTTGCTGGCGAAATGTAGTCGAAAATCAACAAACGTTTCAGATTCAAAATCCTTCGAAGCTAGAACCTCAAAATTCTACCCACAGCGAAACTACGTACAGCGTTGGAGACTGCTTGCTCCAGCCTGTCAATCTCGATCTTGAGAGTCATGCCAATTCGACGGGCTATTTCGTTCCGCTCCCATTGTCCTATCGCATTTATACGGCTCATCGATCGTCAACTATAAAGCGAAAGCTATATCGGATCAATGAATTGAAACTGCTTTGAAGCCAGAAGCTAACAACTGGTAAGTGCGACTCTTGCGGCCACAGTTCTGTTTAGAATCCGTCGGACCATGTCGAGACGCGATTTCAAGTAAAACGATAGACTTCAATTTCCCTCGGCAGAGAGAGAGAGAGAGAGAGAGAGAGAGAGATCGATCTAACAATAAGTACCAATCTTTTTCTTGAAAATCTTAACGAGGAGAACAGTGGGCATTTCTGGCGAACGCTGAGAAGATCTGAATCAATCCAGATCAGAGATCGTTATGTTGAATACTCGCTTCTTCATTTTTTGGTGAGCTTTTTTCTTATGAACAGAGTGTAGAAACTACGAAGTTAAAAATTGTTTCTTAGGAATTGATCTCTCTTCGTCGAGTTATTGAACTCTCACTATATCCGACAATTCGACGAAAATTCGACAAAGTGAGAATTTTAATATTCGAAATTCAATAACTTGGCGAGAGAAAAAAACTGTGTACAGTGACTTTTATAAAGTTATTGTAAAGGGGAACCTTCAGTATTCAAATTCATGATGGATTTAGTTTCCAATGTTTTGAGAGAATTTGTAGAACTTTCGAAAGAAGAAACAGTACCTTTGCTTTCCCACTTACTGCACTAAATATTTACAATTATTTTTGTGAAAAATAAAGCCAGAATTGCGAAAGTAGTAGAAGCCAAATTGCTGTATAGTTTCTTGCTACGAAATCGTAACAATTTTTCGAACGTTGGAAATTTAGTGTATGTAAATTTGTCGCCATTTTTGTACTTATTTCAGATGATGGCAGAGAGAGAGAGAGAGAGAGAGAGAGAGGCATTGTTTCAGAGGATTTACAAAGTCGTTCGAAAAATGGACGAGCAATATATCTTTTTGTGATTTATAGCGTCAAGAGAGTAGACAAAGCACGCTGATACATCGTTAACTGGCCACGGATTGCGTTCTATCTGATCGGTTACCGAGCAAAGTATATTTCCAGGATATCGGTTACCTCGCCAGCTTACGTCTTTGAAAGAAGTTCAAACCGAAGCGACTCCGAGTTACCGAGCTGTTCGTTATTATCTATCGGCGAGGGAACTTTGTCGGAGCAGAAGCTGTCTAGGACAGTTTTTTTTTTATTTTTTTATTTTTTTCATTTTTATCCCCCTTACGCCGCCGCCTCGGACATATTCACGGGGGAATTATTCTTCCGTTTTATGCGCGGCACAAAAGGCAACGGTGACCATCCTCGCGGAGCGAGAAAACCGTTCGGTAGATTTATCACAGACGGGGGAGGGATCTCTGTCAGGGAATTACGCTTGTCCGTTCGATTTTCACTGTTTGTTCCAGCGATTTAATTGAAAAAAAAAAAGAATCGAAAATATGAAAACTCCAAAACTATTTTTCTCCGGAAAAAACATCAACGAAAGGGATTATTCGAATTATTTTTTTCCGCTCAGAAAAAAAGGGGAGAGAGAGAGAGAGAGAGAGAGAGAAAATCTCGGCAGAATTGTCATCATCCGTTCGGGAAATTTGTGAATTTCACGGGGCAGCTGAAATTCCATTCTCGTCTGGAAAATTGTAATACCTCCGGCTATGGGGGAGCGAGAGAGGAGAGAGTAGAGAGAGAGAGAGAGAGAGAGAGAGAGAGAGTTGGTTACCATTTTGCAAAGAGGTGGAGATCCAGAATCCCGGCTTCCTGGAGATATCCGGTATCCGGAAGGTGTACTCGAGATTGCCGGCGTGCTCGGTCCACAACAGCCTCAACGACGAGAAGAACTTGGACGAGTTCTCGACACTCCTCAGGTTCACGATCGGGCAAGAATCGACGATGATCGATATGCCGGCGGGCTTCAACGGGTCGACTTTGTGCTCCAGCACCTCCACCACGTACCACTTGCCCATTATCTGAAATCAATACCGGCACAAATGGATTTATTACGTTCGCGTGCTAACGCAAACGCGGTCTGATGTTTCGATCAGAGGCAAAGCCGGGGCCGAACCGGCCCAGCTGCAAAGCCACTCGCCAGATTTGCGAAACACGAGAACGCGAGCTTGGAATGTGTTTCCTGTTGTGTGTGCCCGCATCGCCCGGTTCTGATCCCCGCTGTTTCCCCCCAAGATTACAACTGTTTCGATTTGTTTGCTAGGAAACAATCCGGGGGAACAAACGTTGCTCGCTGAAAAATAGATTATCGAAGTATTCCGAGGTATTTCCTTTTTAATATCGCGCTACGGGCAGCATCGCAATTTAATTACTCTCGAATTATTGCAAATATCGACTCGGCTCTTCTTTTTAATTCTCTGCCAACGATTGTGTTATTGCCATCTTTTTGCTTTGTAATAGTGTACGAAGAGATAGACAAAGGGTTACAGTTTGTTTATTTGGTCTTTCTCTCTGAAATTTATTGCAAATAGACGTAGCTACATGAGACATGGCAATTTGCCTTTTTCAGTCGATTGTGAAATTACTTGTTGAAAATGAATCAGAACTGCAATGTTTTTCTTTTATAATACTACATGGAGAGATACCTATAAACTGTTGCCATTTGTTTCTTTGAAATTATTGCACTGAGATGAAACTGTTGTGCTGCATTCGCGCATGTACATTTGACGAATATTTAATTTATATTTAATTACGATCGTCTGTTTTAAATTTTGGACTTGTTGCAACTGCGCTCCGAACTAAAAATGCCGCATTTTTGAAAAAGTTACTTGCAAATTTGACTGTCAAAAATGTCGAAAACATATTTTAGAAAAATAAATGTCACAGAACCTCACCAATATTGTACGTATAAAACACGATCGCACAAATTAACATAAAAGACGGATGATGGTTAAACAGTTATTTATTTATTAGTAAAATATTTTTCTCTCGAGACATGTCGAGGAATAATGAAAACGAACTGCATAATTTCAAAATACTTTTGTCATAGTTGAGGATAATGGGTTGGATTCCTTCGGCGTGAAATAGCATTTAGGTAAGAGCATCTAGCAGAAAAATGCGAGGCAATATTTTCACGCGCAATACCGGAATCGGGAGTTCCCCGACGCGATTTTTAATCAAGTGAATTTTCGCGTTACATTTCGTTATCGTGATCTTCCGCCGATCCGTCGTTGGACACTGACTGCATAGTTTGCAGTTTTCTGTCTGGAAAATCCGGGACGAGGGGGATATCCCGCGCGTTTTTAAATCGAACGTCAATTCGAATCCCGGACTCGCGGAAGCTATCTGTGTAATTATGATCGCGCGAGTCAATTTTTTCGAATTAGCAGCGGGGTTTCATCTGCGAAAATGGAAAATCGATAATTCGTGCGTCGGGATGATTTGTACCATTCGCAATGGCTCGCGGAAATATTCAATCGTTTATTTTACACGCGTTACTTTATGTAAGTACACTTTTCGAAATTTCATCCAACCACCATAGACGATTACGTTGGTCAAATTAAAAACGAATTTGAACATGTATATAGAAAGTTGCAACATGCAGATTCGGTGGTAAAAGCTTTCGCTCAAACGCCGGATAATTAAATTTCTGTAGGAATTTCGCGAAACAATTTCATCGCTGAAATATTGTATTATATGAGGATACAGTGCACCTCAAAATTATCGTTCAAGAACCAAGTATTGTTAGTAAAAGATACGGATTTCGTGCATTTATGGAAAATTTGCAACCGCGCGATATAATGTAATATAAAAAAATATCTAATACAAAGTATATTAAAATACATAATATTTTTTACTTTCCTAAGCACTCGCTGTGATTGTATTCAGTACATAATTGATCACGAATTTCTATTCGGCACTTTTAAATTATCTTCACAAAAATAAAAGACTGCACGTACGAATCAACTGAAACGGAAGGTTACTTGCAAAAACGATTTATTTCATTTGGACATGAGATACATTCCCTGTGTCATCTCTAAGACATAATTAAATTGAATAAATTTAAATACCTAATAAACAATCAATCAAATCAGTGGAAATGATTTGTCGTTTCAAATGGTTACTGTTTCGAATAAAATTTGACCTACCCCTGGACAGTCGCATATAAAAAAAGTTCCCCCTTGTCTGTCTTTGGACGTTCTAACCCAACTTCGTTAACTGAAAAAAAAAAACTGAAAAATGTCGGGTTCCATTTGCCCCGCGATCGTGAAAAATTCCGTTCGTTTAATAAACCAACGCATCTTCGGTGACTTCCGCCCGAATAAATGTACAAATCAGTCGCCGGGAACTTTTCAAATTCAGAAGCAACTTGACACAGGCTTAATCCACTTTAACTCGGCTCCAACTTCCCCTTGAGCTAAACTGCAAAGTTCGGAAGGGAGAGACAAGAGCAGCGAGATACGCTCCGTCATTTTGACGACTAAATCTTTAAATAGAAAGGAGGACAGAACGGGGGAGATAAAACGATAAAATTAATGATAATTTACAGGCGGTAGAGCGCGCGCCGTGTCGTTCGTGCCGCAGGAGTCCAGACGAGATAATCCGCGGACTTTAGCCTAGGAACGGATAATTCAAGCTCGTGCTTAAAGCAAATTAGGAACGATTTATTGGCCGTCCGGTTGGCCGTGATTAAGCAATGAGAAGTAATATCGATCGGATCGGTACGACTTCGAGGCTCGAAACGAAATTCTGCTCGGGCCAAGGAATTTCGAACGGACCAAAGGAAGAAAAGAAAATTCGATCGTTTGAAATCTTCTCGTCTGATTTGGCATCCGGATAAATAAAAATACGGCGTACGTCAATTTGATTTTCACGTGCATTTGTAAGATGTTCAATAACACGGAGAAAATGCGCGCGCAATAGTATGTAAAACAGTTTTTTTCAATTTTCACGAGTGTCATTCGCAGTCTAGCAATGACAATGAAACATTTAGAAAGTTATACAGAAAGAATGTCGCGAATCACATTTTTAAAAATACTATATATATTATAATACACATATAGAATTTTGCATGGGATCTAATACCTCAAAGTATGAAAAAAAAAAAATTATAGAATTCCATTAGCTGCAAATTTTGAAATGACATAGGATTACATTGCCGCCAAATGCCTAGAGATTTTGAAACGACGAAAAACTATGTTGTTGCCGATTGTAAAGGATCTTCAAGAATCGAGCATTTCGTTGTTGTTCACTAAATTCATCGTTCATCTTCGATCAACATTTCGAAGCTCGGTGCACTCGGCGAGAAAACAGCAAAGACTCGGCCAAGCGACTACATGCATAATCATCAGATGAAATGGACAGAGCTCAGCTCGCGGGAGTAATTATGAGTCTTGTAAATATAGCCCGTCTCCCCACTGAAATCTCATTTGCCGCGATTCCATCTGTGAGATGAACAGGCGTTTCGAGTCGCGCGTCACCGCGCCGCGTTTTAATGAATTAAATGACTAGCGCACTGATGGAATCGAGGACCGCTAAGTGAGCATCGTATTACTTGTTCGCCGTTAAGATAAATTATGGAATTTACATAGATATTCACTGTTGAAATTTTAATTTGACGCGAATTCAATAGTGTGTATTAAAATTAATGGAATTAAAAGTGATATAGGATAACGTGAGTTAAAATTAAAATTAAAATTCAGTTTACACTGTGGAATTTATCTTAATACGGAATTTTATCGATTTCGAACAATTAGATGTTGGCAGAGAAGTAATATTAATATTGTTTTTTCATCGTAGCTAAGAGAGCCAATCTCAAGCAGAGCACAAGTAGTGTTTTCATATTTTCATCCGTTACGTGATGTAAGAATAAATCTTGAAATAAAGTAAATAGAGCATTTTGAAAGTAGTGGTTTCAAGTTTTAAAACGAACCTAGGTTTATCGTCGTGTGATGATCGTTTCATGAAATTCTACAACAGTTCAAACATTTAGTGTTCCAACATCTATTGCAAGTGTCCAAATATTGGTCAATCCTTAATCATCGAGCATCCTTTCAATGTACTTTTAGATTTTTCATATATTTCGTGCCGCTTGAAAAATCTGATAGTAAAAGCACGAAATTATATTATACAAAGAGACACAGAAAACTCAATCAGCGAACATTCCAAAAGTTGCAATAACGACTGCAAGCAATCAACGATCTGGTTGCAGACTTTCAGTGGATGATCCAGTTATACAGCTAAACTTCCAAGATCCATTGGGGATAGCAACGGACCAGTTAACGAAGCGAATCTCGCCGTTTAACGCGATTCAGTCGTAACTCGAACTTTATTCCATTCGGGGGAAGGAGAGGATCCTTTCATTATTCTCGAGTATCGCGATCGTTCCGGCCGGCGAAGCCGCGAGAGCAATAAGGCAATTAGCCAGTAGTTAACCGTGACCGAGCGCAAACAACCGCAACGTTGTCGAAAACTTCTCTTTGACCAATATTGTCCAATAACGTCCGCTCGATTTGCCTCGTTTCTCTCTCGTGCGACGCAATTTCAACCGGAAATAGGAAATAGGAAATAAGTAATTTTCGCCGATCGCACGATAGCGTTCGTTCGCTGGCTGATCGACGAACGGGACGATCACCGCTCACTCGCCTCCTTGAATCATTAACTCCTTCGAGACGTGCGTTTCTTGAAGCTAAAGTCGACAATGACGTCTCTGAGACGCGTGCAAATTTTTAATTCACTTACAGCGCAGTTGTGCGACTGTAAAGCAAAAATTAACTAGAAATAATTACTAGAATTACTAAATTACTAGATTACTAAAATTACTAGAAAATGTCTGTTTTGAATTTTTAACAAAGAGTGAAAGCCAAATGGACCGTTCAAGTCAAAACAGCGAGACTGACATCGTTCGACGAATGAATTCATCGAAGAAGCAAGTGCAAGCGAAGGTAACCCTAGGAAGATCTATATCTACCTCGAAGACTCAAGTTCAAGTGAAAGTAGCCAATGTCCAAGACCTATATTTATATCAAGCAGTGAAGATGTTGATACGAAAAATAAATATCATTTTTTGGTCATGTCGAGTTTCGTTCAGTATGGGCCGCGAAGCGCGCGCGAAACAATTCGAAATAAAAAAAAAAATGGCCGAATCGGACGAGCCGCTGGCGAACGCGGCAGAACCCGAGACGCGAAGCGGCGATTTATTAAAGGTACGCCACGGCCTGATACACCGACCGGCCATTCGTTCCGGCCCAGACCCGGAATTGCTACGGAAAACGGACTTTAAACTCGCAGTTCATAGTCGCGCGTAATTGCGCTGCCTCGGGTTTTATGAAAGGGGGCCGGTGGCACGCGCGCGCGGGCTCTCCACCGCGGGGCCCTTCTCGTGGCTGCCGCGGATATTTCGCAACAAGCCGCGCCCAGAGATAGCTAACGGCGGATTCATTTTTCAAGGGTAATTGCACAGCCAGCTATCTCTCGCTCGTTTGTCACGGGATATTAGAATATAATTGCCAGCCATGCGTACCCGCGCTAGCTCGCACATGCTCGGCGATACGATCGAGGCGTCGTTCGGCTGGCTGAAGAATTTTACCTTTCCGCTCCGAGGTGTATAAATACACCATTCGTGCAATAGGTATTTGGATGCTTTTAAAACATAGTTGCAACATAGAATACAGTTCAAACGAATCTTCCAACTTTTTGTTCTCTTTGATCTCTCCTCTAGATATCGACGAGAAAAATAAATAGATATGACAGTTAGGTGTGGCTTTATTTCTTTTAATTGGACCATATGTTTTATATATAATATTATACATTACATATAATATTATATATGTATATCTAATGACATGAAAAGTTTACGAAGCGTTAGCTTCTATGGGTATATTTGGAGAAAAATATTAATTAATACATCGATCAATTAAATTTTTATTTTTGTAAATTGTTCAATTTAATTAACTGAATTAAATTTCAATAATTAATTTAATCTTAGATACAACATTTCTACGCGCTTAAATACAAACATAAATATATACAGTTAGACGCAAGACGACTGAAACAGTAAAAATCGCTTATCAATGTTGCTTGTGTTATAATGCAAAATTTTACATCGGCATCTGTTGATGTTACCCATCGTCAAAGGGACAAAACGCATATGAAACTTGAAAATGCAGAAAATTAACAATAGAGAAACGTTCGTCAATCGTAACTGTCGAAACGTAACGAGAATTTCAAGCTTTTAATGAAATTGCATTCATCCTTTGTGCGTTTGGCTCGTACTAAAATATTCTATGGATAATCTTGAATGAATGATAAAATTGAGAGATTCAAAGAGAAAGAGAGAGAGAGAGACATATATTGATATATATTAAATAAATGTATCAAAAACTAAATATATGTTTAAGGATGAATGCTCAATTTCTCGTATGCTTCTCATTCGGTATCAAAATTTTAGATTTCTGGTAATGTTAAGTACTCAAAGGGGTAAGTTTTTATATTTATGCACAACTTTAGGAGAAAGCTTTAGGAAAATTTATTTATTTCAAGTCTGAGAAAGTATAGTGTCCAATTAATTCATTGAAATAAAGTAACAGATAAGTTTGGCAGAAAATGACGTTTGTACGATAGAATTGGAAACAATTTGAGAAATTATTTGTAGAAACAGGTACAAAATATGAAACAATATAAAAAGCCTTATTTTACCAAATAATTAAATAATTTGGAGAAAAATCATTTGCTCGTTCAACGAAATAACATCGCAGTGCTTAGTTAACGTGGTTACTTGAACGAGAAGGCAATTACGTGTACTCTCGAATATGTTAATAACCTTCAACAAAAATAAAAGATCTTGCTGAAGTTTCTGTTGTTTGTTTCCATTTGAAGATCGAACACGCGTGTTGGCAGGGTTCGTTGAAATTGTTATGTCGCGTGTTTATAATGGAACGATAATGGCAGGGACAGGGTTGAACGCAACGACGAAATATTTCCGATATGCCCGTAGGCAAATTCGCCTGTTCATTACTTTAATTGGTTCACGATCCACTCCGAAATTACGCGGCCTTTAATATACGCGAGGGCGATTGTCGCGCGCTGTACGCGCGAACTGATTAAACACTGCCTTCAATGTACGTAAAATGAGTGGTAATTAACTTGTCATGTATGCACCGTCAGATTTATTTGAGACAATATCCGGGAATTGTGAAGAACAATTTCGTTGCTCACCGAGCAAACGACAAATGGATAATGCTATTAGCCATTTTCTCCGATGTCCGACCATTGATGGAGTTGTACCACTTAATTTACTCTCTTCGGTTCTCTTTTCGGCGTGATACAATTGGATTGGATATTTTCTCTTCATTGTTTGATCGATTATTGTTTTCTTCAATTATTGGAAATGCCATTTTGTTTTATATATATAAAAGTTTAGTTCAGTACATAGGAATGAAATACAGAATCTGACTAGCAGTAAGCAAAATTGAACATTAAAAATTACTACTGTAATTTCATTTGATCGTATCATTCAATTTTCAATTGATTTAAGTAGTTAAGAATAAATTGGTTTCTTGTTATATCTTATTATATCTTTTTCTCAGTAAATATAATCTATCTTCTTTAAGACAGAAACGAGATCGAATAATTATTATAAGTAAAAGTTATTTGTTTAATCTTTTATTTTTAAATCATTTCTTTTCTGTATCAACCTTTGTATGTTGACTCTGTTGCAATGGTTTGAAAAGTTTAATTACTAAAGTCAGCTAGAGAATTGTATATTTCTGAACAATATTTTAAAGTAAAATATAAAAATCGCAATTTTCGTTCGCCCTTTATTAAATTTTATACTTCTGAAAGTTTCCCTTTGTTTACATTGTGCTTTTATCGATAAAGTTCTTAGTTTATAAAGTGCTCTTCTAGAACTTCTTTTATTACTAAAATTTCTTCCTGGTGTCGTGACATTGTTGTCCTTGAATGCCCTAGGAACTTCTCAAAGAATTCCTCCAGTAATAGAATCACATCTCTTCAAATATAGAAAGTTTTCAATGTGCTCGCTCTCATTACAGTGAAGAATGTCTCAGAAAGATACTACAGAAGGGAACTCGTGCGGTGATAACTCATTTCTTTAATCAGTGATCCGTGGTGAGAATTGTTCACGGTAGGTAAAATGATCAAATTCTTCATAAAAGTCTGTCATTTTCTTCAAAGTAGTATTAATCAGATTTCGAGCATTACAAAAGAATGTTGCAATTAAAAACTTTGATCATTTTCAATGCATTTTTTCTAACATTAGTTAATATTTTCTATCCTATTCTATTAGAAATATAAACTAATTCGCGGCATTCTTTTTCATAAATTCGTCGTTCATTTACAAAAAAAGCCAATATATACAGTTTAGTCTGGGAAATCTCCATCTCAAAGAAACTTTTCTTTGAAAAAGAAACAATAGCTTTCAAAAAATTCAATAACGAATTTTTTCAATCTCTTGTTTTAAAATGCGTATGAATCAGAATGTTGAAACAAACCAGATAGAAACAAACTGAAGGGAATAGGTTATCGTTTACAGAAGCTGTGTAAAAGTTTGTAATTTAAGAAATATTGTTTCTTTCGTTACTTCTCTGAAAAATTGCATTTTTTAATTAAAATGCAAAGAGAGTATACTGTTTGATATCATCTACTGTTGATCAGACAACGTCAATATTCTTTTGTGAGAATATATGTTATCTGAGAATATATGTTGAGTTATAAAGCGTTTACAAAAAGAATTAATTGAAATTGAACTCAAAACGAAGGTACAATGAATAATTTCGGGAACCAATTAAAGTCAATTAAAACAAAAAAACTAGCAAGTTTTTGACACGAGAGGCATTAGACCGTGATTACAACGAAGAATAATAAGCACGATAAAATGGCAATTTTTGTGCAAATGACAACTAGCGGACCAACTACTGAAACTCGGGAGTGGAATTCAAACCATCCATAAAATATCACGGTGGTCACCCAATCCTTCCGCAAACGTCGACGAGTGGTGCTTACAGCATGAACTAGCACGTGGTTGCCAGCAAGTGTTCCACCTTCGCACCCGATTCTACATATTGCTTAATTTAGCACACGAGAAACATACACCGGTGCATTTCTTATCGATTTCACATTGTGTTCGATACGTAACCATCCACCCATACACGAGTCAATGTAACATAACAGTACATCGATTGCTACGGGAATTTATGTCAGTATTATTGGTTTATCGGATATTGGAATTGCAGCAAACACGTCTCCATCTACATTTTTCTATCTTTCGTGCTTTCTTTTTAAACTCCGTTTATTTATCATTTCGCTAATCCCTCGTTTAATGGTGTATGCAAATATATACGGCGTGCACCGCTCGGGCGACGTTGATTTACGCTAATTTTCCACAGCGCAATAAAGGCAAGCCAGCGCGATTCCACCGTGGTGAATTTTGCGAGCGTTGTCGCGAGTCAGGCTCGTGAAAGAAGATCGTTCGAGCCGAGTGAGCGCGCGGTAAATGAAGCAATATCGATGATAAATGGAACGATGGTCCTCAGTCCAACGCGAACCGGATATGATCGCGTGTAAGGAATAAATCGGCGGTTCGAGACACCGGAATTACGATATCGACGACACCTGGCATTGCCTGTTCCAAACCTACAGGTGTTTTCCTGAAAGTGCACACCGTCGTGTCATTCGAGACGAACACGTGAACACTTTCTTACTTCACAAAACGCGACATTTGCGAGTACGATAACAGCGAACGTAACAATACGCTTGATACTTTACATTAGGTCATTCAGTCACAGTGTTCAGTGTTGCATCAAATATTTGTATAACAATGAGTTTTACAAATATTTGCAAATATTCTTATTGAAATGTTGACAACTGAACAACATTTTGCGATGAAAAGGGTAAAAAGACACGGAGGAAAGTGTTTCACAATCGAACGTTTGTTGCAAGTGAGGAAAGAGAGGGTGAATATCTCGGAAACTATTGAGTTTTTCACGATTGTGTCCTGGTACATTTTTAATCAGAATAACACGAGGGATCGATTCATGCAAGTTGCATGTGAAAAAAGAGTGCAATCGCATTGCCCAATGCACTTCTATAAAGGGTCTCGTTACTTTTCAAACGTAACTTTGTGATCCTGTTTGCACGAATTGATTCCTCCTGCCATTCTGAATAAAAACGATAGAGTTTGTTAGACCTAACTTTTTGGAAAACTCTACAATTTTTTCCATCTTCAGTAGCAAAGTAGTATAGTTACAAGTGGAAATAATCTTGAAATCCCTCCACTTGCAAAAAGAAAAAAGAAAATCATCACTGCCATGTTATGGCTCCCTCTGTACTGAACAACTTTCGTTGATAAAAAACAACGGAGATATTTGAGGTAGTTACATCTGTTACAATATAACATACAATCACGGCTGAAAAATAACTTTT
>KQ435736.1:102429-117694 GCA_001276565.1 Melipona quadrifasciata
GAAATTCTGTTTTATCGATCGCGAGTGGAAATTCTGCTCTTTTTTTTTTTATTACTGTTACACAAATGGAAATAAACGCGAATAGCGTATTCGGAAAACAAAAATTTTGCATGTGTATCACCGTTCGTAGATACGTGGGTATTTTGACTGATACACGAAGGAAAACAATTTTTTACGAAAAGGCAAGTTTTACAATCCGGTATATTAACACAATTGGTGAATACTATTGCGATACTAAATGCACGTATCGCGTATGCAAAATGAATATCGAATATACGGACAATTTGTTTGTTGTAGTTGTCTGCAGCATGTTGCAATAGTTTTTCTTTTTTTTTCCAAATCATCGGTTGTATAATACAATTGTGTCTCTTATCGATCAAAGTTAATTAATCATTTACCTTTTTATTTACGTATTATCTGTATCTGGAGATGCAGAAACGCGCGCAATGTGAAAATATACAAATTATAATGTTTCTTACAATACTTTGTAGATAAAGTAGTCTTCTATTTTTTTTAATCTATCTAATTTTATATTGAAAAATATAACAAAAACTGCACGACTTGTACCCCAGTACGATTCGTGTCACTGAGAGGCCCAGAAGCAACTGTTCTGACTAGGAAATGAAAGCGACTTTTTTGTCATAAAATTGATATGCAAACATTTGAATCGATATAAAACAAATTACAGGTGCGATCGCTCAGTACCAGACAACGCCACTCCTACTCGAGGTCCACCCTACGCCCCCTCACAAATCACGTGACCCAAATCAACCAATCGCTAATTTTCGTTGCATTAGCGTTGCACTTGAAGAGACCCGATTTTCTGGGTTACCCCCCCTAAAACCACTTTCAGTGATACTATGGAAAATATCTAATCTTATATTGAAAATATGAAATTACATAAATATTCGCAGCCTGATTATGGCAAATGCTTGGATATTCTATTTCCCTTCGTATCGTATTTTATATTATAGCGAAAGGGAGAAAAGACCCCAAAGAACTACAAGCTTCTACGGAGATGTAAAAATTAATCAATTTTAGGAGCTGCGGACAACAGAGTGTGTCATTAATCAACTTGACGGAAAAATGGTCGGTAGCAATTTTCCGAGACTCGACACATCTCGGACTAAGTTCCTTCACAATTGCACCACAACCGTAATGAATTATAGCTACTTTTATCCCAACTTGTAAGAAGCGGATCTCAGAAATCTATACGGTACCTTTTTTTCTATTAATATGTATTTACAAGGAAAAAAAACTCGATGAAAATATTCTACTCTAACATTTTTTTCACCTTTAACGTTGAAACACTTTGGTAATTTTTGCCTTTGGCAAATGTTCTCACGTCGCGAAATTCTTCCGTGTGAAATTGAAGTGGAATCTTTAATCTTATTTTCCAGTGCATGTATTTTAACGCAATATACTTTATACTCGGATTTTATCGGTTTTTTTAACGAATTCAGTCTCGTTCTTTTTAATGCTTCTAAATACGTTTGATCAAAGACTCTTCACCGAGGATACCTTTCATTTGCGGCAACTCGTGTCCCTTTTAACAAAGTTGTTACGAAATTGCACTAAGTTGATACGAAATGACGATGAAGCAATTTTAAATTGAATAGCAACGAACAGAGACGATGCAAAGAAAATTATGCAATTTCAATTTGCCTCTGAAAGGTAGATAGATGGAATTATTTTAATTAAAGAAGAAAATATTGCAACAGCCATCAGGAAATTAATTACTCTTTTGATTACTTAATTGAGTACATATCCTTCTCTTTTTCAACAGATTGAACAAAAATACAAAGAGAAAACGTAGAAAACGGAAGGATATGCTTAAAAATTTTTGGCATAAAATTGATGCACATAATAAATCTTTCGTGTTTCATCCGAATTTCAATATAGGGAGAATAGAAACATCGTAACGAGGTTAAATACAATGATATTGAAACGAACGAAAACAATTAGAAAGTTCTATCCTTTCCCTCGGGCGATCTGCGGAGCCTGCGGACCCGGAGAAACCACCGTGGAAATGGTTCTTACTAATTGATTGTCCGTAAACGAACCGACTGTTCTTTCTGGCCCAACTTGATCCTGAATATCAAGAAACTAAAAGGAAACCAAGAAAAGAGACCGATGGTCTTTAATTAGGGAGCTCGGGGAGTAATTTGATCGTCTTGCAAACGGAAGAGTAGATTTGCCGCGATTTTCCAAGGAAATCGTAGTTCAAGTTCCTCGAGTTTGCCTGATTTTCCAGGCGACGTTCAATTTCCTCGGAAACAGCAACGAAAGCGAATCACGAACGCGGTGCGTGAAGACTAGAAAAATTCTTAAGGGTACAATAATCGTACACTTGCTCATTTTAAAAAGGTTATTCTGCGCAGCAAGCTTATTTTGGCGTTATTAAAAATTATCAGCTTGCAAGTAGAAAAATTGCATGAATTGTTAAAAATTATTTGAGTAACAAGCAATACGAGATTTCTCACGCATGATATTTAGTGAATAATATTGAAAATTCATTAATATTGTTCCTAAATGTGCATATCGAACTGCGTATTTAATTGAAAAATTGGTGGTAAAAGCTTTTACGTATTTGCCTTGTACAAGCAATTACCAGAAATCGAATAAAATTGCTGATTTTTATGAATAAAGGTTATTTATTGAACTTTTTTGTGCGTTTTCATAATTTATACAAATAAATTAATAAAGATCTATATGGTACAAGTAGAAAAATAAAGAAAAAGGAAACGAAAGAAAATGATTTCTTTTTAGAAATTGTGATATTAGACATTATTCTTGGTCTGACTCCAGAATAGTGGGAATGTATTTTGTAAAAGTATGAAGTAAGTTCAAATAAGTTTATATTATACAGTATATTTGAGAACAATTGATAGAAAATTTAAAAGGTGAAAATAAGAAGTAAAAATTTACAATTGTGCTTAAACGGTATAAAAAGTTTAACTAATTGGAAGAAAGTTCGAGAACTTAAAAATTGTGTCTTTCAAAGTAAGTATCAATGAAACTGTAAATTATTGAAATTTAATTATTACAATAATTATTACAGGTCATTATTGAAAAGAATTTTGAAGTGAAACAGTCAAATCAATTGTTCAAAGTCGATAATTGAATATTTCTCTGAGAAACACGGAACGAAAGCATTTTTTATTCCGATAAACAAAGAGTTTACACTGATGAAATAATTCTCCGAATATTTGCGAGCTTTTAATTTTAATTTCGTTTATTTATACGAGATAAAAACCCTTTTGAAACAAAAACGTATAATGTATGTGCAGAAAAAAAATTACAGAAAACACGACGAAAAACATATGAAATAATACGTTAAAACGTATAGAAAATCAACAAATTGAGATAAATATTAAGAATATATAATAAAAAATTAATACTAAATTATCCTAGTTAAATAAAGAATCAAATTGGGTTAAGCTAGCTACACCATTTAGCTACCAGCCAAGTTACTATTTATTCTCGAAAGATAGAAAGATAGGATACAATAGAGGGAAAAGGATTTGTTAAGTGAATTTGCTTGTGTACGAATTATGGTAATCGGATCGGCGAAAAAAAAATCTAGACACATACGAAGATCTAAATAATGGGGAAACTTTATAAGATAAAAATATTCTACAATAATTGATTAAATTCAAGAGGGTTAAAACAAGAATTGATGCTTGTATAAAGAAAACTCATTGGTATTCATCCATTGTGTGTTGTAAATACTGTTATAAATATTTACAAAGCCGTGTAAAATATACGAAAAGGTAGAATTCCATGTTTTATTCAGGTTTTTGGCGATCTGCATAATGTGAAGAATTTCTGAAAAACATTATCCCATACAATTATATAATATATATAATATATAAAATCTACGTACGTGTAATTTTGTGTTGCGAAAAGTATCAAAATCTGTCTTGCAGTGTTTGAAAAAGAGGAAATGAAAGATAAGCGACGAATCCATGATCTACTTAAATATCTCTAATATTCGAAACTCAGATTGTACACAATCGCACAATCATACAAAATTTCTGCGCGCATAGTTGTTTGTATATAAAATTTTTCGCATGGTTCGCGAGGATTCGCGAGAATGCTCGAATACCATCCAACGAATCTACAAAGGGTGTTTTGGCGCGAAGAGGGGAGAAAAAAAAAGGAAAAAAGAAACTGGGAAGCCAATTATCCGAAAACGCGAGGAATTCTGATCATGCTGATTTTCCTTTCAGCGCTTGGCGAAACATTCACGTAGCATGAATGCGAGTTAATAAAAGGAACAAGTCAGGCGACAACGTAACGAAACGCCGCGTGATCCTTTTCATCGAGTGCCGTTTGTTGCTCTTGGTATAAAAAATCGCGGTAGCAAACGCGATCGCGTCGCCAATTTCGCGCGCGCGCTGCAACTCGACCAGCTTCAGGTCGTTAAACGTTGTAAAAATGCAAACACGATTGGCGCCGCAGTCGTAGGCAACGTGACAGCCTCGAATGCATTCGGAATCGAAACTAAAAAGGTCCGCTTTTTCCTTTTTTCGCTTCCTTTCCTCTGCTCCTGTTTCCTTTTTTTTTTTTTTTGCACGAACTAGTCGAACGTGATCGAACAGAGGTTGGAACAAAGTCAGTGTAATTACTGTTGTAAGAGGAGGCGATAGATTGTCTTAATAATTTACCATATAAAAAACTGCACGACTTGTACCCCATACGATTCGTCTCACTGAAAGGCCCAGAAGTAACTCTTCTGACTAGGAAATGAAAACTCTTTTGTCATAAAACTTTATCGATACGCAAACATTTGAATCGATATAAAACAAATTACAGGCGCGATCGCTCAGTACCAGACAACGCCACTCCTACTCGAGGTCTACCCCACGCCCCCTCGCGAATCACGTGACCCAAATCAACCAATCGCTAATTTTCGTTGCATTAACGTTGCACCTGAAGAGACCTGATTTTTTGGGTTACCCCCGTTAAAATCACTTTATAATATATCAGAAACGTCCTACTTTTCCGTAGATCTCGGTGAAAACATATCGTTGTGACGCGCTTCACGCGCAATTGAAAACGAACGGTCAAGAGAAAAACTGCTTACTCACACGGTCCGCTACAGAGTTCTCCAACCTTCTTCAGCCCGGAATGTTTTCGGATCGAAAGGTCGTTGGTCGAAGTTTCGCTTATTATTAAAACTGATCCTTGAACTTTCGAAACTGGAGCCCTCTTGTGTCGTCTCGAATGCTTTTACTTGGGTCGGAGTTCAACCCGCATAATCTTTTCATCGCGTATCGAGATCCTGCACTTCCTCAAGATTTCTTGTAGCTTGTAAGTTTCTATTTTTCAATTCAAAATTTTTCTGGGAAATTTCGTAGATTCACAAATTTTTTAAATACTCGAACAATTTTTTGTCAAAAATATGCTAGTAAAATATTTTTCCACCGTTGCAAGTTTCATCGTCGGTAATTCTAGCGTTGATGCGATCCCTGGTTAGAAATTGGTTGCCTTATTGAAATTGTAATCTTCTCATCTTGATCCTCCTGAATCTCTCTCGACAGCTTAGAAGAAGTACTAGTGACGATAATTCGAAATCTCGGATAGGGCAGCGCGCAGCGCGGTTAGTGACCGATTTGTCATTGGATTCATGATACGAATCGAATGACAGAAGACGGTAAAAAACTGGCGGGGAGAGGCACGTCAAAAGTCGTAAAGATGCAAATGCAGGTCTCACCGGAAAAATTGCCGGCTGTCAGCCCCGAAACGGCTTCAAGCCGATGAATCTTTCCGCGTATGCTGAGCTTTCCTGTTCTTGTTCCATGGCACAGCCACTGGGAGAGATGATATGCGGCCGTACATTATCCCTACAGAAGCTGACTTTATCGTGTTCCCATTTCCGAAACCTGATGGTGACGGTCATTAAATCGGCAATTTAAAAAAAAGAAGAAAAAAGAAAGGACGAGATGACTTGGATGACTTTCCGCGCGATTGCTTCTGAGGCAGGCAAAATTTGTAATTTTTTACTCTAATCTGGAACTGTGTCATGCAATGAAAATAAAATTTTTTCACTCGACTATTCATTACCGAGGGTATTCTTTGAATACTTTTAAAGTATTCATCGAATACTTTTTAAATATATATGAATTATGCTAATTTTAGATCATGTAGGAACGAACAATCAATAGAAATGTAATACGGAATTTTTTCACGAGACACTTTGTTTCTGAGAAAATTAAATTCAAAAATTATGATCATATTGTATTGAAAGTTAACTTTCTCGAGATCGAAATTTTAAACAGAAAAATTTTATTCCACAGTTTCCACTTATTTTTGCGCATAAAATATCTCAATGTAGAATCAGCCGAATTTTAATAAATATTCGGACTCAATTCTCTTGAAATAAAAATTTTTATTAGACGTAGACTCCCTTGGCATGTCTTGTATAAATAAGTTAATCCACGTATCTTTATACAGAAACTATTTCTAAATTTTATATTTTAGTAATATTTATATCACCGGACACACATTCCACGCGTGTTTTAATAATAAAAATATTTCTATTTATATGCTCGCCGCTAAATGCATACATGTACATAACTTTCGTTACAAAGGGTTAATTTTCTCCGGAATACTCCCGTGCATCTTGCACGATACTCCTCAAAGGGAAACTATTTAGTTATTCGCAGCGTCTAAAAAATGTACAATACATTCTTTATGCGGATTATCGGCATGGAAAGTTTCGTCGCAACGTCGCTCGAACAAGACACGTCGACGAATGCAGATTAAGGTGTGCGTGTGAACACAGTTGTGCAGCAGCCGAAGAACGAGTCAATGCAAGAGGCGAGGTGAATTCGTGGCGAGTCATCGAGCCGACACCTGCCAGCGGAAGAGGAGGATCTCTCTTTCTCCCCGAGGTTTAATTAAATTCCTTCGGCCGGACGATTTATTTTAAAAACCACCCTCTCGACTCATTTTTCATTCGGGCCTGCGAGCGAGTCGATTGATTTCTTTATTGGCTGTCTTTTGCCCGCTGTGCCGACAGAGATAATGCGCACGGGCCGAGAATCGATCGTGCGATTCCTTCTCGACCCGTGTTGTGGCTCGACGGACCACAGTTCGAGTATTATGGATCCGCTTTGAGACGCTTGAATTTTAGGGCGAGTAGCGACCGCGTGAAGTAACGAAACGAAACGATTCCAGTAGGATCGGAGATCGCGAAGACCGGACTGTATATTTAATATAATGTAACGTCTGCAACGATGTAAGTAACACTGTAAGAGCTCCACAGAGTCTTATAATGTCTTGTGCTTGAAGAGTTTAAGGTAATGGATGCATGATGGAAGGATGGATAGATGTTGAGGTAGTTGAGAGAGAGAAGAAAGTTTCGTTTCATTTCGGAGTCACTGCCTAGACTCATCATCAGTGGGGCTGCTGGCAGACACTTGTTATTGTGTAACTACTACCCGCTAGGCTGGCCCGACACCCATCCTAGCGGGCTTCCGGCACACTGCTTTATTTAACGTCGGAGATCGGCAGGACTTCGACGCTAGGCGCGCAGCCACTTGCGGCTTGTGCTAGTCAGTGTTCGAAACTCGTAGTTGAGGAATCCTAGGCTGCTACATACTCTTTTGTAATGCAAGAAGTCTTTATTGAATGTGATTGAAAATGCTAGCCAATCACTTTAAAATGAAAGCTAATAGTTTTAATGTATAGAATATATATAGAATGATAGTTCTAACACAGTTGGATTGAACTGTAGAAAATGGCCCAAACAACCCGACCGTTTCATTCGACTCTCGAGTGGAACTCGAATCGCGAGAATAACAAAGAGATACTCGTAGGGTATCGAGGACTCGAGCGGAGATCGGAAAAACAGATCGGTTAAATAGAATTTAGCGACAATGTAAGAAGGAAGGGTCGAGGGGAGATTAAGGGAAACGAGCATAATCGATGGAATTTTCTCGATCGTCGAGACAACGAGCCCCGCTGGCGTACATAACTCGTGGTTAAAGAACGATCCCGGGCTTGCTTTTCATCTCGAGTGGCCCATTTTTCAGCCGAAAACGCGATTCGATCGTTTCATTAAAGCGGCATCCGCCTCGATTAAAACGGCAAACTGCCGGCTCTGAAACTCTTCGAATTCCTCCTCCTTCGGCGGGTAGATTTCCTCGAGGAAAATTGAATCCCCGACGCTTCGCGTCGTTCCCGCGATGTTCGAATAAATAGACGATTTACAGATGCACCCTCTCTCTCTCTCTCTCTCTCTCTCTGTCTTTCTGCGAGGAGGAAACATCTTCGATCCGGCGAAAACGGTGGCGAACGACACTCGTTCGCTGTACACTTATCGCAAATCATTCGAGTTTATTTCCCCTCTCGACTCTGTGTCCGCCACGACGCTTTCCATTAGAGCGGAAATCGATCGGGTGCGTTAAAACCCAGTAGCCAAAGCAACAGATCGCTTATTCTTCCTCGCCAGAGACGTTTCGCGGTCTTCCCACCGGGAAATTGATTCCCTCGAACGACTTCTCCTTTTCTCTTTTTTTTTTTTTTCTGACGTCCGTACAGGCGAATGTTCCACTCTCCCGAGCTTTTGAGCTTCCTGCCGTTTGTCGCGCACTGGGAACGTGTGCACTCGAATAAGAATTCTTTCGAATACACCGTTCCTATGACTTCCTATGACACAGAAGTTAACCATCCACGGTCGCGTTTTCGAAATTTCATTCTGTTTGTTCGCAGAAACACGACAATGCAGTTCGTTGTTACAACGAGGCATTTTTGTACATTTACGAGCGCGATTGAAAAAATTTTGTTTCATCTCTTTCAGACTTTATATGACAAGGGTGTTTATTTGAAAGTTGACGCCGAGCTTTAGTATTCGTCGAGGAATAATTTCCTTTAGGAATGATTTCGTAATCACGTGTAAATGAAATTAAAACGTGTGATCATTTACAATTCATAAGAAGTATTATTCAACGCACTTATGTATAGTTCAAATCTATGGAATCTAAATTTGATTTGATTTGATAGAGTCTAAATTTAATAACATGAAGGGTGGATCGAAGCAACGTGTAACGATTGATCTTCCATCACGAGATACGTTTGACCCATATTGGATTTTGTAGATATTAAATATTTAGTGACACTTACACTATACATGGAAAATAAAAAAAACTGCACGACCCGTACCTCAGTACGATTCGTCTCACTGAAAGGCCCAGAAGTAACTGTTTCGACTAGGAAGTGAAGATGACTTTTTTGCCATAAAATTGTATCGATATACAAACATTTGAATCGATACAAAACAAATTACAGGCGCGATCGCTCAGTACCAGACAGCGCCACTCCTACACGAAGTCTATCCCACGCCCCTTCACAAATCACGTGACCCAAATCAACCAATTGCTAATTTTCGTTGCATCAGCGTTGCACCTGAAGAGGCCCTATTTTCCGGGTTACCCCCACTAAAATCACTTTCAGTTATAAAATAAAAAAATAAAAACATTTTATAAAATGATTTTCTACTTTACTATTCTGCATGGATCAAAAGTGACTCACTTTGGGGTTAATGGATTCTGATTAGTTAGATTATTTGATTAGATTAGATTATAGATTAATTTAAATTTAGACTATGCAGAGAAATGAAAATTCAGTCGTATCGACACTACGTGTTAACATTGGTAATTTTAATTAAAAGAATGTACTTTGTCACCGTGGTAGTGTAGTATTTCCATATGTGCATAATGACTCGTACAGTTATCTCTCGGCTTCGTTAATAATAGTTCGTTCGTATTCAAATTCTAAAATGATGTCGGAAGCGTGTATATATGTAATGTATGTGTGCTGAAATAAACAGGGCACACATTGAAACGTATATATGTTGCGGAGATAACGTCTTATTGACAAAAACGTGTTGTAACTGCGAAATTAATGGTACTGGTAATTATTCAGAATTTTTTGCTACACGCTCTTGAAGCTTGAATAAGATATTATGAAATTGTAATTAATACAATATTGTTATTACAATTGATTAATTACAATCAATATTGAATATTAAATCATAATATTGAATATCATAATTATAATTAATACTGATTATTCTTATAATTAATACGTTCGAGCCGAGGCGAGTGTATGGAATTTTGCGAAGCAAAGTAATATTCATAAGAAAATGCTGTAATTCACATTAATCAATATTTTCCAAAGGAAATTTGGTAGATTATTTGTCATTATCAATGTTGCTCAGTCTTTTTAAAGTTTCAAATTCAGTCACAGTTCCAACATTTAATCAAACCTGCACATTGTAAATGACAAAAATTCAAGAAATTCCAACATCGTTCAAACTTGAGTAAAATTGAGTAAAATTGGGAAGGAATCGTGCAAAGTTTTTGAAGGGATTGTTATCAAATTTCAAGAGAAAATTTAAATCCTCAAGATCATTCAGCGATAATTTTAACATGAAATTTTTCTAATGTTTCTAGAAACGTTCGAATTTTTACAATTTTTAAGAATAGATCGCGTAGGTTCACAAAAGACCACTAAAATATAAAATATAAAATAACATATCGAAGGGAATAAAGTGCCAATTATTAATTTCGTATTTTGCAAGAGAAAAAAAGATCATTCAAATCTCTAAAAATTCACTGCAATAGATCTGTAGAGTTTCTGAGAAAAATCACTATAGATCCAATAGTTCTACTGTTAAAAGGGTTAACGTATAAAGAATTAACGGAATAAGAGAAACGTCTGGAGAATCGTTTAATAGAATTTCTGTATTTACCGGCTCGTCGTGGACAAACATCGTCACAATGACTGCGACGGGCGAGCGAAAGTCTTCGACTCGAATCTTTGAACCCGTTTTTTTTTTTTCTTTTATCAAAGCTTCCTCCGTCGTGTTCAAATCGATACTCGGAAGGGTGACATAGGCCTTTACTTCGTACGCGAGTACGAAGAAAATTTACGGTTCTTACGGCTCCTCTCTTCTTACGAACTTATCGACAAGCCCGAGGATCTTCGGGGGAAATGGCTACGAACTCGAGGCCCGTCCCTCCACTTTACGGACCGCGCACCAGGGTAAACACACTCCGCGAGAAATCCCGATTGCTTGGGCGAGTCCTCCGACGGAAAGACGGGACCGGGTTTAAGGCTGTTTATAAACAACGGTAGCGACGGAGTACATCGAATGCGACGGAACTCGATTGGACTCTTTGTTAAGATGTACGATAAGGAAAAAGAGAAAAAAGAGAAAAAGAGGGCGGAATGGTACTGTCGAGTAGACAGAATAAATAGAAAAATCAATTGAAAACCGATTAAAAAGCAACGTCGACGGGTCTTCCAGTCTTTTGGGATACTTTCGCTTTTGGAATCAGTATGATAAATCGATAACTTAAAATGACGAAGATGGTTGCGCAAGGTGTTTAAATTTTGAAGATCATTGAATTTTATGTTGTCGGTAATTATTAGACTGCGAATTAAATTCGCATTTCTTCGCGTTCGATCACGTGGACTGCTATAAAAATTTGTTAGAAACACAAACTTATCAATTGAGCAAGGTTAAGGATGTTCCATTTCGACCAGACAGTTCGACCGTTTTAAGTTGTAAATAATCAAAAAGAACTTGTGGCAACTAGAATTGATCGTTCGAAAATCACGTGCAAATTATTTTCTTTAAAATAAATCCACGAATATTTTGCTGAATCTTGCCCTTTCGAATAAATACACTTTCTGGAGTTAATTCTGGAGTAAAATTCTTTACAGTTTGCATGCTGATCGTCCGTTGAGTCGTGGATTTTCCAGGGAATCAGTGTGTTCCGGAGGATCACCGGTGGTCAGCCCGAATTACGGTTTCAGGAAAATCGGTTTCACTCGCAGTTCGCTTGATGAAGAGGAGAATCCCAGAGGGTTCCGCGCTCGGTGAAATCAGGGTTGCCTTCCGGAATAAGATACCCTCGTCGCAATACTTTCGAAACACTTCGGCATCCATGGAAATTCCCATGAAATTGGACGGCGAGTGTTTCGTGGAAAATGTCGCCCTTAGTTTTAATTTAGTTAACCGACCGAGCGGGACGCGCTCACCGAGAGCGACCGAAAGCGGATATTTTCGCGACTGAATTTTCACCCTCGGCCATTCGTAATTTTCTGCTTGGGTCGATCGATCCGCCGGCGAACGAATTTTAACCCAGACGATTCACTCTTGTCATTCTTCCATTCTCCGTGAATCCGAATCCGGCTTCCAGTCACTTTCTTATTCCCCCGGGTGCGTCTACCCGTTGACGTATTCCATTTCCCAAATACATATCTCGAGTTCCGTAGATTCCCTGTCAGACGAGCGTATTCAACGGGAATAGGAACAGCTCGACGGAGTATATAGGCGATATGTTTACTCGGCGAGGATGATCTTATTACGCTCTGAAAAGCTTTTTTTCTTTTTATCACCTGCGATATCTTTATTCCAGCAGTCATTGAGGCGATCGATTCGTTTGGTTGAAACGAATTTGATCGTTTGTGATACATATTCAGAAATAAATCAGAAACACGAAGATTGAATTCATTTCTGTTGAAAATTTAACGCATGTACTTTATTATCCCGTGCGACATTCTGCGCGATGAATTTTGTATAAACGTTAGACGCAAACTTTCGTAGGCTTCTTCTTTAATAGATTGGTGGTTTGTTTGGAGTTTTATCAAAAAAATTCGCGGTTTGTTCATAACAAAAATGAAAAATTCAACGTAAATAAATTGTCAGACACTAACGATGAAATCTGATGGCCAGTTGATAAAAATTTCAATTAAAACGAGCGATTTCACTTTTACTAAGAGAGCAAGAAACAACAGTATTCCGCAATGAATTTGACAGCAAGAAAAAAATAGCAGAGACGCGAATTGTAAGGGGCGAGTGAAAGTAAAGGCGATTGTTTTTGATATCGGTCGCAAGATAACCCCGATTTGATGTATAATTTCACAGGGCGTAAAAGCGGCGTGTTAACCAAGACAAATAGCGTCAACCACCGGTTATATTTGTACGGTCGCGTACTACTAACTGAAACCCACTGTTTTACGAGCCACCTAATTACACATTGTGTAAATCGGCGTCACTTAACCGCTGTCGGTGGTTGCGACATAATCGAACAAGAAACGACTCTGTAGAATATTTCGCTGGCACGCGCTTGTAACACCGCTCTGTGATGATTCTAACGTTCACAGTGCCACTTTAATTGCACTGCAGACAAGAAATTTCAGTAGTTTGTGAAATTCCGGTCGGACAGAAAATTTACTTGTCCTCGTCAGTGAGAAACAAGCACGACCACTCTTTGTTACATTAAAAAAAGAAATTTGCACAATCGAATAAGAAACATCTTGTTCATACAATACACTGCTCGTAAAAAAATTTGATACTGATATATCTTATATATATATATAAGATTTCCAGATTCGATTGATTCCAATTTCCGGACATAATTTTTACGAGCAGTGTATTATACGAACAAGATGTTTCTTATTCGATTGTGCAAATTTTCTTTTATATATATATATATGGTTTTTGATTTATTGTCAAGAGAACCTGATTAAAATTTTGTTAGATTATATAATAAAAAGATTAATCATTTAACTTTGAATTCGAATTTAACATTTATTTTTTTGTAAGTAATTAATGAAACAGTTATGTGATTTCGTTTCTATGATGTTATTTTTTTGGCAGACAGATTTTTTTTTTTTTTTTTATAAAAAAAAACACGTGCTTATGATTATAATTTGGCTCTGTGGCCGTTAGAAGTTCTAAAGGTCGTGAGTTTAATTAATAAACGCGACACCAACGAAGGACAACGAACATTTTTTCATTATGCGTGAACAAAAGTGAGTAGTAAGTACTCTTCAACGATTTCTCACGTACGAAGCTATACGGGATCCCTTTCCTTTATTCTTCTTCTTCAATATTTTTGTTCGAAATAATAAATTGCAAGAATACACTGTTTTTTACGAATTTTATTTATTTATATTTTATTTCTTGTTTTAATCAATTACAGCAAGCAACGAAAGCAAGGCACATTTACGTGCTCGCTGATAATTGCTGCACACACGCGTACGTGATGTCCGCAGAGGCAGCAAGAGTCACGTATGTGTGATGCTAGCAACTAACTATACATGAATGCATGACGTCCACTGCGCAAGTATTAAAATGAGAAAACCACGTAGAAAAATAGAAGCTCGAATTTTTGTTAGTTAACGGCATTATGTTCTGCAAAGAAAAGGGAATTGCGTTCTCTGAAAATTTTCACGAATTTTGAATATGAAAGTAACTGGAGGGTTTTGAGGTCCGTCAATGTTCATTCATTGTCTTTTCTACGCGTTCCCAACGTTTGTTGAAACAAACACGACCGATCTTTCTTCGTCACATTAAATAAAAAAAAGAAGAAAGAAATGGATTACTAAATCGAACAAGAAGCTCCCCTTTCTGATTTTTATATTTATTAGGGGAATACAATATTATTAATCACAATTAGTAATATTTTATTTTATTTTATTTAGAATATTTTACTTTAGTTTATTAGAAGAATACAATATTACTAATTGCAATTAAACATTCTGTGACTTTGGTCAGTGATATTCTAATAAATATTTTATAACGATTAAAATAAGATAAATATCGTCAATAAAAATATTTTGAAAAAGCTAAATATCATTAGAAAATGTTACGAACATGCGTCGTCGTTGCATTTTCGTGGTAACATAATATTTTATAAAATACTAAACATTTTATAAAGCAAAACGTAAATATTTCGCTTCTCGATTAATAAAAAGTTTGATCAAGAAATTTCTGTAATCCCCGACGCGTGGGGAAATTCGAACGTTCTGGTTGGTAATGTAAACACGATTTTGCTCTCCGTTCGTTGCGTTAAAAAAAGGAAAATAATAAATTACGTAATCAAGCAGGGAACATCCTGTCCATATAATATTGCGGTGGCATGCGCTTGCCGATTGTAATTCCGCTCTGCGGCCGTCACGGTGCCGACGCACCGCGACTTTAATTAATAAACGCGACACCAAGAAATTTCTGTACTTGGCGAAATTCCGGCCGCACGGGAAATTCGTACGTTCTCGCCGCTCGGTGGAACAAACACGACCGCCGTTTACATTAACCTCTTCGTTACCGAGTACGTTATTGCGAATGAAAAATTTCTTCATCGTTCTTACAATTTCATTTGATCTAAATCCTCTCGAAGGATGCCAGCTCGCTTCTTTCTCTTTCCTTTTTTTTTTTTTCGATCAATACCGCTGAAAACAC
>KQ435736.1:117837-130030 GCA_001276565.1 Melipona quadrifasciata
AGCTCCACTTTCAGTAGGCGCTGTATCAAACGTGCCATGAATCTGTAGCGTGATTACTTGACGCTGGACTCTTTTCGATGAAACGGGGATAGTAACAACGTGTAAAAAATGGAGTTGCATTCTTTCAATTATACAGATTTGTAATTTCTTGCATATTTCTCCTTTAACCTCAACCAGCAATGATAACTAGATCTGCAGGACAAATCTCCGGAGAGATAGAAAAAGGAACGAAAGAAAAGAAATCAATATATACCAGTGGAAAAACTTTCCCTCCGGCACGCGAATAAATCACAGCGCGGCTTCACGATTTATACATGAACTAGCGAAAAAATCGCGCGCCCATCGAGAAATTAATTTTCTCGTGAATTATTACTGATTCGCAGGATTTCCGAAGGATAAAAAGAAAAAAAGATTCGACGCGAAAGATGGAGGTAGAGGAGAGAAGAAAAAGAAACAAAGAAGAAACAAGCGTTCTAATTGAAGCATGTAATTTTGAGCCGCGCAGCTTCGAATAAATTACTTTTTTGCAGGAGGGTGTTCGCGCGCGTTTATTAACACTTCGACCGACGGATTAATAACGTTTCATAAATTTTCTAGGGGCGAAGGCGCGATCCAAAGGCGCTCGAAAATATGCGTTCCCCTAATCGATGGGATTCATTTAATACGAACCGTGAACGCTCTCTGTGGCGCGCGCGCGCGCGCGCGCGAACGAACGAGCGAGCAAACGCGTACGGCCTGAATATCGTTTCAGAGAGCACGCTTCAGAAAATTGCACGCTCCTGCCGGTGCCGCGGTGTGTCTATGTGCACGATGTGCTGTAAATTTCTCCCTTGCTGCGTGCAACCTCTGTTGCATCTTACATTAAACGCTCGAATAACTTCGAAATTATATTTACCCCGTAGGGGTAACACACGGCTTGCTATCGATATCGTTGATTCGCCCGATCCGATATATACCTGTGCAGCCTGTTCGAACGCACCTTTAAACCAATTATCCTCTCTCTATTGTTAGGAGTGCACGCAGCAAGCCAAACAGCTCGGGGATTACCTGCAAACGTGATTTTCAGTTAGCCAGCATTAACGGGATTTGAACTCCAGGTTTGCCCGACGAACTGCGCCGGATATTTCAATTTCATATTCGGAAGAAGTCGCGAGAATTTCGAGAGAATGTAATTCTCCCTTTGCGGGAAATTGAAGGAAACAAAAGTAGATTTTCCTGAATTTCTCAATGTTTTCTCCACGTAGTTTGATCGTTTCAACGTATGTGTACGCACATGACTTTGGTTGTTAGCGTCGTGCACGCGTACACGGCTTTTGTCGATGATTCTCTACGGACACTATGTATGTACGTGCGTATGTGTAACTCGAACGGGCGATTAATCAACCAACACGAAAGTGTGTTTCATTTTGGTCGTGTAACCGTTTATTGTACTTGGTTAAATTAACGAATGAAATATAAAATTAGGAATGATGCAGGGCTCTGATCTTAGCTAATAATTTACTCTTGCAATTCGTCAAATCAACCATAATGAATTTCCACTGTGTTTCATAAAGTGTAAAATATAAATAGTTGCTTCGTAGAAAATCGCAATATTACATAGAGGAAACCATAATTTTCGAATAATTTAATTAATAATTTTTCGACATGTGCAGGTTAACAATTCTTTGTGTTGCATTGTATTGATCTCAATGCGACTCTATTTAATAAAGTAGAGCTAAAGCTACAAAAATGTTATTAGCGCTACATATATTAATGCGCTGCAAAATATTTTTCTATTATACACAACATCTAGGAACAGAATGTACAAAATCGTTATAAGACACAATATCTTTTTCAACATACTTTAGAACTCGCTTTAAAACGTAATATAATTTTAAAACGTCATTACACGTGTTAAAATTATATTGTTCGTAAAAAGTTCGAAATATTCTCTGAGTATTTATTAGAGAAACTGAAGCAGAAGTCGATATATCGGTCGATAAACATTTTCGACCTAATCGTGCTTTTTTTAAAATTTTTCCAATTCTAAATAATCTAGTAAAAATAAAGAATGAGATCTATTTATTTATTCTATTTCTCTATCTCTGTTATCATCAGCGAAAAGATCAAGTAAACAAAATTTTCGATATTCGCGTCAGAATTTCCCCATCAACCACGGGGAACAGGAAAGATTATGCTCGTCCTTTATTCTCGGCGGGAATTTGAGGAAATTATTTGCCGGATCGTTGATGATGCGAGCAAGCGAGCCGAGGGCCTGGTTTTAAGTAGCGCAAGTAGTTTTAGATCCTCCGAGGGCGGAATCTCCGTGAAACTAATCATTAAAACTTTGAACCGACTTCAAACATTGTCCGATCCTGCATTCCAGATATGGGGAATCTCAACGGCCGGATTTCCCCGAGTTTTCGAAGATCTCGACGAACGACGAAGATGTGTTAAAAGTCTCGGGGAAGTTTTGCGAAATTACGCCCCCGCCGAACCGGTGGAAAGAATCGCATTAACCTCCCAAGTGTCAGGATCTCTTACATGGACTTCATACATTTTTTATGAGAGCGTACAAAAGAAACCGGCCGATTTCGTTTTTCACCGCGGCGATGAGTTGACTCGTTGCGTTTCAAATCGAGCGACCTACAACTGGATGGAACTTTAAACCGCGACATTTCTCGTCCACAACAATTTTAAGCAACATTTGACTTTTTTCTTTCCTTTCAATTTCTCAAGAGTGCGTTACGTTCGCTTCTAGCAATGAAAGGATGGCGAGAGATATTTGACAGCAAGCAGCGACATTTCATGAAACAAAAGGTTATTCATCGTTGCTTTAATGGAGACGCAGCTTAACGCGACAAAAGATTGTCGACCATTTAACAGCACAATCTCAGATCTAACTTAGATGAACCACTTTTCTACTATAAAACGGTTGCGTGTGGTTGCACTGCAAATGATAGTAAATGTGTCGAGTTATGCAGAAACTAGCCCATCTCCCAAAATAAGAAAAAATTTTATTCTCTGATCTTCATTTTGCAAAAACTATTTTGTCAACTTGTAGAGAAACCTTTTTGAAATTCTTTTCAACCTTCGCTCCGACAAAATGGAGCGCTCCACCTATTCGTAGAAAATTCAAGAGCACCCGTTGAATTTTCAACATTTTGCAATAATTGTTTAGTCTCTAACCCCTTGCGTTACGATTTTCTTCTCAGTCTTTTTTAGAAAACATTAGTTATTATAACATGTTACATCGTATCAGATGTTCGAAAGTATCGAAAGTGTAGCGGCCTAGGATTCCTCAAATACGGGTTTCGAACACTCGACTAGCACAAGCCGCAAGTGGCTGCGCGCCTAGCGTCGATGTCCTCTACCGATCTTCGACGTTAAGCAGCAGAGTGTGCGGAAACCCCGCTAGGATGGGTGGGAACCAGCCTAGTAGGTTTAGTTATAACAAAAGGAGTCGCTGCCATCAGCCCCACTGATGAGTCTAGGCAGTGATTCCGAGACGAAACGCAAAACTATCGCTTTCCACCCACACACTCCTTACCTAAAACCATCCGTTAGCTTCATATCCATCTTAACCATGTTCCCTTTAATTCAGTTCCCTTTAAAAGCATTACACGTATATAATTTGTATTTATTTAAATTTGTTTTTTCCTTCAAATTGAAATCTTAATTTCTGCCACGAGTGTAGCCCAATGTTATGACACGAAGGGTTAATAAAGTGCGAGTAAAAATTGGAGTTTGTTCGTTGAACCCCCAGAGTTGTAGCGGCCCTATGACTCCTCGACTACGAGTTTCGAACACTCGACTGGCACACAGCGTCGAGGTCCTACCGATCTTCGATGTTTTAAGCAAGCAGCGTGCGGAACCTCGCTAGGATGGAGAGAGAGGGTGATCGGGGACAGCGCTAGTAGCGGGTAGTTATAACAACAAGCGTCTGGGGTTAAGGAGTCGCGCCATCAGCCCCACTGATGAAATGAAGTCTTAGGCAGTGACTCCGAGACGAAACGCAATCTTTCTTCTCACTTTCTCTCACAACACACTCCTTCTCTCCTTCCCAGTTGCATCCAGGGTCTTTAAATACTTTACAGCTCCCTCAGAGTCATCTCAACGACGATATTAAACTCGTGGTATCTTCGTCGTTGATATGGATTTCAAGTGGTCCGCGAGTGGTTAATCTCATCGACAGTCAAATTACACGCGACAACCGTTTTATGGTTAAAAAGTGGTTTTAAAATGAACGAAAGATTGTATGCCGCGCGCCAGAATTGATTATTTTTGTGATCACATTTCTTATTGATTGATTATTGAATATAATCGTTGTTCGGGAGAGTTTCCATGCTACAATGCCTACGGTCTGGGTACAGACACGTCCGGGATAATTTATTGGTTTCTAAGGACTTAGCTGGAATGTGTCGCCAGAAAACCTTGGCCACATGGCTACAGTTTCTCCTAAGCAATAAACAAACAAAGCTCTTGACCGTGGATTGATGCATGGCGCCAACTTCCCCGAACACGTGAGGAACCCGGGCCAGCGAGATCGCCCACGACGGCCACGGGTATCTGGCCCTTCGTGCCCCACCCTTGACCCGCGATTTTCCATAGCCGAAGGAAGGGGAACCGAGGAGACGTTCGGGCTTTCCTTCGGCTTCTAATTCAGAATCATTACGACTTCCGAAAGCTAAAGTTCAATCTCTCTCGACATAAGGTTTACCAGGGGCCCCTAACATTCAGCGTGCAAAAATATACAGTCCACAAACTTTCCTAAACACGATCTCGTCTCGCTACGCGCGCGAACAATCGTAATCATTGTAACCATCGATCAACTGATCGTTGCCAAGCTAAATCAATAAACACGAATAACTTTCGTCATTTGCAATCATTTTTCAATAATTTTCAGTTCATTAATACACATTTGTACATTGTACATTAAAAATTGTACAATATATATATTATGATTCTTCACATATTGCTTTAATTCTTTGAAATTAATTATCTAAAAAATTATGAATTTTTATGAAAAAATGTATAATTCTTTTATGTTCCGAAATATGTTACTTCCACATATAGTTAAAGATGTTTCACATAAAATATAAAACCCGTGTTGCATGATTCGAACGAATCATTTTTATCGTATGAAGAATTTGCAAATTGCTCAATCGTTCGTGTGACAGTAATGTACGATACGATGAACGATATTATAACATTTTCGTCGTGAACGAAAGTGTTTCAAAACACGAGAAAGATATCACGAACGAAATACTGAGCAAAGTGTAATCAAAAGTATAATCGTTTCATGATTAATGATTTTTAAATTAATCACGATCTTTGATTATTTATTCTATTCATTATTCAATAATCATGATTAATAGCATAATTTTACGCCCATAATCAGATTATGTTCGAGCAACTCAATTACGTATGCATCGATATCGATACAATATTAATATCGCATCAACAATGCATCAACATGCGTACGTACGTATTAATACGTGACGTTTCGTAAAAAGGAATATGTCAAAGACTGATACTGAGTAATCGGCTTTATTAGTATTGTTCCTTTGAAGATGAAAATGCGAGCAATAGAAGAAAGAAAGAGGTTTGCAGTAAAGATATATTCACGATAAATTCCATACATTATAACTTTAAATATTATATAATTTCACGAACTGTATACGTAATTAAAAAATTAACAAAGAAAAAATTTCATCAGTATTTTCATATGACTCCGGTACATAATATAAAATGTTACCCATTTTGATTTCTGTCATAATATTAATTAATTATAAACTGGCGGATCAATACTACCAACCTTTTTAGGGATGACTTCTAATATTAATAATTCAGCGTTTTCGATTATTTTCATGGATTTGAATTACGTTGATAATAATAATTAGAGTGACAAAAACAATTTTTGTAGTTTCAAATCGTGGTAGTAGACACACGTTGATTTCGTTTATATATAATTGTGAAATTTAATACTGTTGAAGTAATTTTTTTGCAAAGACGTTCAAAGATATCAGTTTTTCGCTTTTTACTAAAATACCAAGTAACTAACACTTTATTAAATTAGAAGCAACTTTATTATAAGCAACTGGCCATTACACGCGATCTTCATTTACGCCGGTAAATCATTTTTGTTGCATCTGATGCAGAAGACCTATCAATGACGTGCTGTTAAGAACGTGTCTGCGTCGATACTTAGGTTTCACGATGCATGTTACAATGTCTGCAGCTCGGCATCAGAAGCAATTTGTATCGACGCAAGGATCAGAATCTTCTTTCAGTCGGCGAGCAAAGCCCCGTTCTTCAATTCTTGAGCAAACTTTATCCCACAGACGATGAGAAGCAGAATCATTCTTGCCCGAATAATTTCTATTATGCATGCAATCACATTCGGTTCTTTTTAGTCCTCAATTTTTCATTTTATACAATCAGATACGCCGTGTTATCGATAATAATGCCGCAGTTGGAAAATAAACCGACATTTCGTGTTTTAATGTTTGGCATCACAAGGTAAACTGACGCAAGTTTTGTGAAACCTAAGTGTCAACGCGTAAAATGTACAACGTTTTTACATCCACATTTGAATTAGTATATCGCGAATCATTCGATTGACTCCACGAAACAAAAGACGAAGAAATTTATAAAGTATTATACATACGTTTCTTTCTAAAAATTTCTTTAACAAAAAAGAATTTTGAAAAAATTCAAAAACCGAAATTGATTTTTGATGGACGGCGCACACAATACGTTGACGTCAATAGATACGTAGCTTGAAGAGGAACATGTTCGAGACGAAATCGTTAAAAAAAGAAAAGAGGAAAGAACATTCAACGAAACGTAGAAACGCACTGGCGAGAAGTTATACTCGTTGGTTCAATGGAGAGAGTGTCGTTCTCTGTCGCCGGTAACTCCGAATTTTTCTTCGCCGAGAGACCTAGCAACGAAATTACGAGTTCCTCGCGCGAGAGCACCGTGTCCAAAACAGCAGTGCACGCTCGCTGGAAAGCCCCATTTGCCAACGTTCGCAAGTTTTCCTCGGTAACGTCACGAAACTAGACCGTGTTTCCGATGGGAAACCTGGCCGACTTGCGAGTAGGCTATGCGTTTAATCAAGATTACACGTTTCGCCAGGGTTCGCTCGGAATTCGTCCCGATTAATTCGCGCCGCATAAATCTTTCCGAGTTTGAAACACACAACGTTTGACAGAGTGTTTGCTCTTCCAAATGCCGCGAGATATCGCGGGAATACATATTTCGGATTCGTTTAATTAACAACGAGAATGACCAAAATGGTTTTGTTTCTAAATTCCTTTAGAAATTAATTCGACGTTCGTTTTTTTTTTTTTTTAATTTTACCGTTCATTCATTGGCAAATTGGTAACAAGGTAATTGTCGGTAACTGGAGATCTTTGTACAAAATTTGAAAATATCGGAACATGGAAAGATTTAAATGTATAATTGGCTCAAAATGCACTGTCAGAGCGCGAAATTGATTTCTACGCTTAATAAATTACCACGGTGAGTTTTTAGAGATTCGAACGATTTTTTCCTGAAATGTACAGAGTGTCATGTAACTGGTGGTACAATTGAATAAAAAGTAATTTCACATGCAATATTAACGATGAGTTAATGAAAAATATCAGCGAAATGTTTTTCACGCGATTATTAATCTTTCGCAATAAAAATTTTATTTGCTTCAGAGAGAGAGAGGGAAAAATTCATTGGAATTTGTTCTGTTCAATCTGGAGTTAAAAATTTCTTAAAAATGAAACGATCGTTTGATTTAAATATAACATATACAGTATATAATGCATAAATGAATGGGTGAAATGAGTAAAATTTTCGGAACCTGCATATGAATATGTACATACGTAGTGGTAGACACGTATATAAAATGACCCAGTTTCTCTGGTACAATTGCAAAGCCGCGGTGAATCTACAAGCAAAATTCAATTAAAAAAAAAAAAAAAACATTTTTCCATTTAAGACTGTTCTCTAGAAAATTGAATTTGAAAATTTTGGATTAAATCTCGCAATGAATTATCATATATAAAGTCACTATCTCATTGACTGTGACATCATTTACAAATTAAAACTTGTTTATATTGTATTTTTTATCGTATTGGAACTCGTATTCAAATTCGCGAATAACAGTTTTATATTTTCGTCACCGATAATTCTGATCGGTTGGTAAGAAAATAAAAAGGGTTACGAAGTATAAAATGTAAATGTGTTCTTTACGATATTGTATATAATAATGTGTTCTTTACAATACTTTTTCTACTCTGTGTACTTTGATTTCTCTGAAGGAAATTTTATGCTTGAGTCGTTGATAGTTTTTGTGTCAAAGATAGCGGAAAAATAAAAATAGACAAATAAAAGAGATAACACTTGTATAAATAAAAGCTTACATTCATTATTATGTTACAGACTTTTCCTACTCTTTAAAAATTTCTTTCTAATCGTATCGTTGTTTTTACAGTTTTTACATCAAATGGTATCAAAGCTGATAAACAACTAAGACGACAAAAAACTAGATAAATTAGAAGAACAGAAGAGAAGGACGAACAAATTGGTGATTTTATTGGCAATCGATAGGCGATTTAACCCGGGACAATTTCGGGTGAATTTCACTGGACGCAGTCACGGCTCGCTCGAAAACACCTGACGTGAAAATTAATCAGGCTAATTCGACTTGGTATCAATTTAATATGATCCTGACCAGTAGAGCAGCAGGAACGCGAATCGTTTTGTTTGGCCCGACCACCGGCATCGTTCATGGGACACGTGTAATTGTACGTACCGTTCGGTACGATGCGTTTGAACCCGGCAGATTAATCAAATTGGCCCCGCAGCCACGTTTCAATATTTTCCGAGCGATTAGACAGCATCAATTCGCTCTTTCTGTACCGATACGTGCCACCGCTAATTTTAATTGTCCGCGAATTTGTGGATTCATCGTTGATTCCGATGATTGACAATCAGCGATGGTTATCGCTCTTGTGCCTTCAGCGGCGATAGATAAATACCACTTTCTCTGTCGGACGAAACTAAAATGCAAATTTTGTCGTTTTCAATATAGAAAAATTCCATTTTCAATTCCAACTTCTTCCTTTTTGCTCTCACTCTCTGATGGATTAGTCTCTTCAACTGCGATCATTGGATCATTGGAAACCACAACTTAAGGTCGGATTACTCAATTTTCAAAGCTTCAATTCGACTCAATTTTATTGTTAATTTTGATCAAGAGAAACGTAGAATATAAAGTACGATTAAAAAAATAAAATTTCCGTAATTGAATCTAAATTACAAAAATACGAATGTACGAAAGATTAATTTCTTTGGACAATGAAGACCGGTGTAAAAAGATTTCGTTGAATTTATTGATGTTGTTTGAATTAATTGTGTCAACAATCACCAGGCATTTTGTACGTTCGCAAAAAAACGAACATAAAGAAAGAATACCTGACATGATTGTGTATGGTTTGTATTGATTTGTATAATTGGTCACGAAAATATTCGCATATACACCCATAAAGACTTTATAATAATCTATCGTATGCGTTATATAAAACATTTTCTTATTTAGTGTATATAGTTAAGTGTACTTATATATTTAAGGAGAAATTATGAACCAATCCATTATATCAAATCTAAATACTTAATAGAACCATTCTTAAGTATTACTTTATATAAGGAAAATTAAGTTATACACGCTGCATATTAATTTTTTTAATTAAATATATACTTGCAATTGCAACTCCAACATACATTATCAGATTGGTCTCAAAGTTTATGAATGTAATGAAATTTCAAAATGTTCCTGTATAGTAAGTGTATAGTAAATGGCAAAAAGTGTATTTAAGCGAATAATTTCGTCAATCATGCATACATTCAAACGAAAATATAAAAAGCGTAAAATGCGAAAAATTTCCCACATCCAAAAGCTGAATAAAACTAAAGAACCTAAAGAAGAAACATCCAACTTCGCCACACAGTGTGAGAGATATTTAACTTTTAAATGGTATTACTTCTTTTTTACTCGGCGAGACCATTCTCTTACGTCCAACGGTGTAATAACCGTAGATGAAAAATTTTATTAGAAATTACACGTTCTTTCGTAAGAAACAAGCCTTCTTTTCTCCGCTCGGAAAGATCAAACTATTCCCTCGGACGAACTTGTGAATTCGTTCAACTTTGCTCGTTGTTACACGCTGTTTTCGCGAAATCAAATCTACCGCTTAACAGAGTTGTCCGTGATTCGATTCATTACGTGACTCTGCAAGCTTCCATCGCAGGCTGTTGTTGCTTAATGGAGCTACTTAGTCAGCGAAAATTGGCGAAAATTGTACAACAGAGCGCAGGAGTTCTTCCCTATTTCCAACTTGTATACAGGATGCGCCAATTTTCATGACGCGATCGCGAGGATTAAAACTCTGCTTGTAAAAAAACTGGAAACTTCCAACGAAGTTTTGTTCACACGACCATTTATTTTCGGCGAAAATCGACTTTGAATATTTCCTGACTTGAGTCACACAAAAATATAGAATAATACATTTTTCTGTAAGACAAAAATTAAATTTAAAAGTGCAATTAGTGAATTTCATTTAATTTTTAATTTAATGCGACTCTATTTCGACATACTTGAACCTTGAACGTAATATCAGAACAAAATGTCTGTTGATAACTGCAAGCTTGTGTGCAGTTAGAAGACATTCTGTTCCGGTAATATAACGTTTGGAAAAGTATTTCTCGACGTTTAAAAACATTCACGTCGTAAATAAAAAAATAACTTACTTCGTCCAAAATTTTAATATATTCCATTCTAAATTCTGAAGGGGAAGTAAATACTTGACAAAGTAACTTTCACATTTTCTGGATGACGAAGTTTCAAACGACTTTCTCCAGAAATACATATTCATAATGAATATGTAATTCAATCATAAAATTACATATTGTGGAATTTCTCACAGTCAGACTGTTCCACAAAAGTCACAATTTTCGATCGCGATAGAAAATCACAGAAGCCAGAAGAAACTAAGAAGCTTCAGCTTTCAAATGCCGTCTGCTTCGTTTAGACTTTTCGTTTCGGATTTATACGCGATTTCTCAATTTTTCGCAATCTCAGTCCTTGTCGCACGCTCGTCCACTGACCTGCCACACTGGTCAGCGCCAGACGGCGATTCAGCGTTTTCTCCCCTATCGCTCATAGACGCGAGTACTCGTTTCCAGGAAAAGATGTGGATCACGCCGATTCTTAAAGTCCCATTCTCAAAGATTCGCTAGCTTTCGGTGCCTGTATCTCCGACACGGACTCAGAAACGGTCCTCTAAAGGGTGCACTTTCCTCGACTCTAGCCATCGAGCGGATTTTTGTTAAATATTCCGTACGTTCGTCGTGGTCGTTGTTTGACAAATGTTTCCACGTAAATACGAGTTTCGGTTCGTTGATTATTTTTCGGATGTTAGCACATAGATTGTTCATTCATATTAATCTATCGTCTAGGAAGATGGAACTATAATAAAGGTGCATTTTTTTATTTTATAACGTCACCACGTTTCGCAAGGATTTTATCCAACTAAATATTAGGCTGTTGTCTGCGAAAATTTGGCGATTAAAGTGATCAAAATATTTATTTCGATTTAAAATTAATATTGGAAAATTGGAAGTTAATCAAGAGAGAAAGAAATAACCTGTCAGTGAATTGCAAAGATTAAATTAGGAGACAATAATCAATTGAAAATTTCAATCGAAACAATTACAACTTTGTTGTGCTATGATCACCATGTGTCGAATCTGATGAAATCATAGTACAATTGATACTTTGAATACTTAAAATTACCAAAAGTCTAAAAAAAATGCATTTGTCTTTAAATATATTTATTCAATGCATTGCAGGTAATATTACGTTATCCCCTTCGAACTTCTACGTATAACAAATGAACCAATTCCTTTTATTATTCATTATTGCAAGATTATCCGCGCACTATCCTAGCACGGACTAAACACCCAGAAGATTAATAACCACGTTCGAAACGGTGGAAACTAGAAATTCCATTGAAAATTCCATATTTTGAGTTTCAGCTCGGATCAACCGGAGGCGGTTGTCGTTTTAATGCAACAGAATCGCAATTTGACGTGTGATTCTGCTCGGCTGCCGGACTGGAAAGTTTTGCCTCGGCAGAGAGATCGGTTGTCTGGC
>KQ435736.1:154909-178785 GCA_001276565.1 Melipona quadrifasciata
AAATATTATTAATAATATTAATATAATAATAAAAATATAATAGAAACATTATATATAGCAGAAGATATTCGTGCTTTCTTCAATTGCTGATATTCTTTTATAGCACAAATTTCAAAATTTTTTGCCAATAACAATGTGCACGCATGGAATTAATTGATAAATTTAGGTAATTGTTAGTTGTTTGAACAGTTAGTTATATCATTCTGAAAATTCTGAAATTTCGGCTGCGAAAGAATATCAATCGTTTGCTAAACTAAGTGGGAGTGCAAATAATTTTTGCAAAACATCTCAAAGATTTTACCTATACTTTTATCTATATTTGACGTAATGAATATCGACGTCCTTGCATTTCTGGCTGTATTAACAAGGAAGGAAGTATTTTTACGCGGTTAAATAAAGAGAAAACGAGAAAGAAAAGAAAAAGAAGATCCCAAAGAGGGAATTTTCACCCCGGTTAAGTTCAATGGAACACGAAGAGAACGATTGCGACGAAAGTAAGATGAAACTACAGGGTTAGAAATATTCGGTGGAAAAATCTTCCTCCCCCGTTTCGAGATAGTTTCAAACGGCTGCGAAGCGTCTCCTACTTATTATCCAATTACACGCCGCGAAATCGGAATATCTAGCAATTAATTTCACGTGCGCGGCGGAACAAGCCTCGCAGGATTCCCTGCGCCGCAGGGTTAATTATTCAAACTGATTAATCGTTCTGTAATTATGCATTCGGACCACGTTTCATAAAAAGAAACCTGCCGCGCTTCCCTGCCGTTCCGACAGGATGCAATTAATAGCGCGTTATCTTTTATACTTAGCTGCTTCTTCTTCTTCTTTTTGTTTTCTTTTTTTTTTTCTCTTCATTATATTCTCCGAGAATTCCTCGATCCAATCCTCTTCTCTCCCAATTAATCGAACGCTTCGATCAGAGAACGCTTTTTTTCTTCGCGATTTCATTATTTCCATTCGATTTACTTATATTGTGCCTCGTCTTTCTGAACGACGACGCGTCATGTTTTGTCAATCCTTTATCTTGTAATGTTCAACGATATCGCTTAGATTACGTATTTTAAATTTTAAATTTCAATCAATGGTTCCCAAAATCTACACAGCCTTCCCATCATATATGCAGAGGTTTTTTATATTCCATGTAAATAATAAGAAAGCTCTTTTATTTCAAATGTAGCTTACCGAATAAAAATTTAATAACATTTTATGCGTTGATAATAAACCTGCAATTTTTTCTTCCATGTGTATATGTATATCCTGGTAAATATACAAGATAAGGTTCGTCTCTCAAAAACACGAAATTCAGCCCTGCTTGGAAATCCCTGTTTTAAATTGAAAATTTTCCATCCGGGGTTACCGAACTTGTGATTGTCAATTTGCTCGAGAGATAACGAAAATAGTTCAGCACTGCAAATACTGTATCTGTATTCGAAAAAAGAGATTATGTTGATTATATCACAGCGAAGCTTTCCATATCCGAAACAAAACTGTTCGGTTAATCGAATTCTCAGATAATAGAGCAGCCGTTTTTTTTTTTTTTTATATTAATTGACATTAAATTAAAGAAAATTTTCTGTGATTAAAGTTTTTGAACAATTCAGTTATTTAAAAATGTTATATACCTTTTAACCGTTGTAAATTTTTTAGCGCAAATAATTCTGTCGAATTAATAAGTGTTGCATTATTTTATGTTTCGAATCCTCGATGTAAGATTCTCGTTATTTTCGTTTTGTGGAAAAATTATACCTATTTACAACATCTTCATCACGAAATTAAACATCATTTTTGTTATACCACATACCATAATATTTTTCAAATTAATATCTTTCACCACAAGAAAAGACATCCATTAATAGTAAATATTCCGTTTGGGTAACGTTTGATTTCACGTTTCAAGAAAATTATTGATATTATTGTCATAACTTCCTTCCCGTGTTACAAATCTTTTATCACTTAATAAATCTAATTCAAAGAAACAATTTTTGTTTCAAAGCTTTCTTTCTATCGTTCGTAGTTTTCGAATTGGAAAATAAAATCACTGGGATGTTCGCCAGTTAAACTTATCCACGGTTTACCCCATTAGACCGGATCCACACTATCGATCCGCTCACGGTTCGCTCGCGCTCTGCTTCCGGTTTGATCAAATATTATTCTATTGTTCAGATTGTACGTATTTACGTACGAATAACGCTTCAATCTCAGTTCGATCACGTTCTGACAACGATTTTAAAATTTTTATGCGGTGATTCTTATTTTTTTTTTTTTTTTACATTAAATGCTCACTACGTTAGTGAGTAAAAGTTGAAGACTTGTATAATAGTGACGACAATTATTAATATTCGAACAGTCAGTAGTGAAACTGATATACTTTGGTAAAAAGAAATTATACAATAATAATTTTAAATGATACTTATTTTAAAACTTGAAGCTTCTATTTTCAAAATTCATTTAATCATAGTTAAATTGTCCAAGGAAGTAATCTGCGTGAGTAAGACCGCGCTGGTTTCGGTTCCCGCGATCGTTAAACGTCGAACAACGACAACGACAACGTCTAGAAAACGTGAACATCACGATGAAAATGCATTTCCCATTTGTCGTGCATACTGACCCACTTTCCCTCTCTTCCGTTCCGACAATATGTTCGCATTACCCGCGTTCGATACGTTACTCGTGTCCCCCATCGCTCCCTTACTGCCGCGAGACCTTTTTAGTCAGCTCTTTAATTTTTCCCAAACCATTATTCCCCAGCCATTATTCCGTTTTTCGTTTCTATCTGCCTGCATCCCTGATTTCGGCTGACGAAGTTTATTACAGTCCTCTGCTCAGCGAGATCCTACGATACTAGGCGAGTTTGATGTTAGTACTAGACGAAAGTATCATGAATGGATGAATAAATTATTTTTTACGTACACTTTTTGACAAAAGTTAAGAAACAATCCAGTTATACAGAGCGTTTATGGTATTAATTCTCAGTATTTTCTCTCGGAAATGGTAAATTTTTGAAAAAAAGAATGAGAGAGGAAAGATTTTTAATGATGGCATACTTCAATTTTTTATATTTGCGACGTTGTTTGAGAAACGAAGGTGACTACTCTACTCTTCGAAGCAAGTCGATCGCCAAGTTTAAATGAAATGGAAATTCGTATCAATATATTGGAATTAATGAACGAAAATTACAAAAATAATTCTCGACTATGTTTCCGGTTATATTGATTGAATCAATGCGTTACAAATTAAATTGCCTGACACTGCGTTAGAAAATTATACACTACTGGTTTTATTGAAAATGATTATAATCTAGCACGATGTGTTTTTCAACTTTTGTCATAAGGATTTTCACTGATCTTCCGTTTCAATGTTGACTGCGATTTCAAAAAATCTATTTGTATCCTGTCAATGTACGATATTATTGTATTACTTCTTTACGCTATTTTTTATTTTCAATTTAAAGAAATTAGCTTCTTGAGGGAATGCTATACTGTCTTTTTAATTTTTGCCAGTAAGCGTACATTCAGTACAAAAATGGATCTTGCAAAACTGTATCGTCAAACCGATACCAAACGTTGTCAAGCCCAGTGAGTTTCGTTTCTCATGCGCGACACGCGACAGATGCCATTTCGCGAACGTATCAGAATTTGTTTCACGTTTATGTAGTTGTATTAAAACACACAGTTTTTACTTAGCCGGAGAAAATACAAAATACGAGAGAAAGCAATGTATGAAACGTTCGTACAGTCTTAGATTTAGCGTCGACTATCGGCTATAAAGCAACACGTTGAAAGATATCTTGTTATACAATACCACCATCAAGGATGTATTCTCAAATATTTTTCGAAATCATTACTGCCATTTGAATCTCTCCCTCTCTCTCTCTTTCTCTCTCTGCTTTATTTAAGGCAGCTTTATTCCTAGATTTTTACACACTGGATTCCAAATTCTTAGACTCTGAATTCTAGATTCTTAGACACCGGATTCTAAATTCTTAGACTCTGGATTCTAAACTTATAGACACTCGGGTACTTAGATTAGAAGTCTCGAATCTGAAGTCTGGAATCTGGAACCTTAGAATTTAGAATCTGGAATGTTAGAATCTAGAATCTGGAATCATAGAATCTAGAATCTAGAATCTGGAACCATAGAATCTAGAATCATCTTCGATTTGGCAATCGATAAAAAAAAAAGTAGAGTAGACTCAGAAAGAACTCGGGCGATTCGTATACAAAAACAGTCACGAGAACCATTTTATCACTGAAAGTGATTTTAGCGGGAGTAACCCAGAAAAGGTGCAACGCTGATGCAACGAAAATTAGCGATTGGTTGATTTGGGTCACGTGATTCGTGAGAGGGCGTGGAGTAGACCTCGAGTAGGAGTGGCGTTGTCTGGTACTGAGCGATCGCACCTGTAATTTGTTTTCTATCGATTCAAATGTTTGCATATCGATAAAATCTTATGGCAAAAGAGTCATATTCATTTCCTAATTAGAATAGTTGCTTCTAAGCCTTTCAGTGAGGGTAAAATCGTACTGGAGTACAAGTCGTGCAGTTTTTTGCCAATTATAGTGCAGTAAACGAAACCTTCAACCTAATTTCATTATTTTTGATTTTTAGCCACTCACAGCCCATGCTCTATATACGTAAAAGAGACATCAGAAAGACAAAGTTCAAATGCTCGATCACGTTCGCCAGAGGAGAAACACGCGGGATACGGTTCGACGAGATTCGTCCGAGTCTCAGCCATATACGGGGAAGCAATTACCATCAATTAAGCGAATTCTACCTAGTCGAAATCTGTTCCGCGGTTCAAGAGAACGATTCAAAGCTTATTGCAAATCAAAGCGCATCCCCAAAGGGTACATCAGAGGATGCAGATCTCGTCTCTGGCTCGTGCATTTCGATTTCGAGGGCCACATCGATTTTGAAGTCTACGTATCGCCTTAAGTTTCCGCGAAACTCTGTTGGAGCATAAAATTAATCGGCTGTTTTTGCACGAAGGTTCGATTACCTTCACCTACTTCGCTGACACGAAGTGCAGCATAAATGTCACGATACTTAAGAGCGTTATGTTATCGTGTCGCGCGTAGTTTCTTCGAGCAAGGACGAACGCTGATTGATCGCGAAACGGATGCTGATAAAGAAAAAGTCCACCAGGGCAAAGCAATCTAAAGGAAACACGCAAACTTTCCTCGGCAACTTGGATTTATTTATTAAATTTAATCCGGCAACAAATTAACTATTACATTTTTGCTAAATTTTTCTGTGATTTTTGATGTGCTGCAAAAATTTATTTTTCTTTCATAATAATAATAATTTGTAATAATTTCATGCACTTCCTCATTCGAAGCCTTATTTTTCGAACTAGCAGATGAATTTCTAGTTACTAACAGATATTTTCTTCTGATAGTATAATATTCGAATATTGAGATATCTGAATATTCTACTGTGATGATAAACCTGAAGAGCAAGAAGTCTTCAAGTGAATCACAAATTTCTAATTTACATGCTTTCTGTAGGTATTAGAGTTTTTTATTTCTTTAATTACATTTTTAAAACTATATATTTATCTAAAAATTTCGAATTTAATCATAGCAATTTGCATGTCAAATTATGACAAAAATAGAAAAAAAATATTCGAAAATCAAACAAAATTTTTAAAAACGTGACTTACCCTATTCTTTTTTTTTAATCCTGATACGCAAACATTTTCTAAAAATATTTTCGTCGTTACTAGACTGATCTTTGCATGCAAATTCATGTTTTCGCGAGTAGAATTTGAAAAATAGATCCAACAGCAGATAAAAAATTGAATGTTATATTAAGTATTTCACTATTATATATTGAATGTGTTGTCCGCATTTTGTATTCTGAAATTTTTCACGAATGCACAAGAATCATTATCAATTCCATTTTCGATTCTAACTTGAAATAACAATGGTACAAATTCTCTAAATGTTACAGATTGCATAGAATGCAAAGTATTATTTTTAATACATAATAATACCCGTTACATTATTTCTAATACATCGAATGTATTAAAATTCGTTAGTACCATAAATAAGTCAACGTTGAATGTTGTAATATAAATTAATTATATTATATTTGTCACGAGTCTCGTGCAAATTATACAGCTATGCAAATATCCGCCTGGTCGTGACATGCACGCGGAAGAATGCAACATTTTCCATTAAAAAAAAAAAAAAAATTGAAAAAAAATAAAAAGCCATTCGCTTTGATCGAAGATGAGCAAAAATACAGTGTACGTGCGTAGGTGCGTGTGCTTTTTTTTTATTTGCCATCGTTGCGACGCATCTTTCATAATATTGCATTTTAATTGCGCTCGATTATCACCTGCGAGGAAACTACTGGGAAATGTTTCTCGTTTGCATACATAATCCCTTCGTGAAAATCTCACGTTACAACAAACTTGCCCGTTTATAGATACATATTCACCAAGCGAAAAATCCATTTCCATATGTAACAACGTTTCGTCGAATCGCGAAAACCTTCCCGCCGGCGAAAGCAGTCGAGTATTTTTCATTTAATATCATCCAACATTGGGCATTAACAAACCATCGCACGCTGCAATAACACCAAAAGACTAACAATCGACGATAATGCAGGAGGATTTTGTAAATATACCCAGTTGTTTCAAGGAGGGTTTGCTTTGTTGCGGAATAAGGATGTTCTAACGTGAATCAATATCTTCATCAACGATGACCATATTCGATGGCTGGAATACGTAAATTCAATTTAACTGGGACTGCTGAATTACAAAAGGAGTTGGAGAAAATTATGTACGCGACTTTCACGAGAATTCATTGAAATTTTTGAAAACTGCAGAAAATTTTTCGGACAAATGATAAATTTATAAATATAAAACGTAAAATGAAATCGTTATTTTTTTATATAATGAATTCGTTTTCTTGCTTCGAAGTATCTTTTGTGTTACTTTGTACGACATTTCGATACGTTTAGTTTAATTTCCAATTGTATCGTATTACCGCGTAACTAACATAAAAAACACGAGGAAAAAGAACCGTGTAACCGTGTGAAAGAAACTGTGTAACTGAATAAAGCGCGTGTAAAAAGAACCCTGCGGGTGTGAAAAGAACCTGTGTAAAAAAGAAGATAGCGTGTAAAACGAAATCGAGAGATAGTTTTGCAAAATTGTAATCAATTGGGATCAATTTTTTTTTCTTTTAGGATGAAGTTGATACGCAATTGCGATATGCAACGACACGTAGTCAAGGTTTCGTGTAACTCAAACAACAGTCGTAGGACTTGCAGCCACCGTGGCCGGGTCACCGACAAACAAACTTTTCCCTGTTGGGGGATGACGCATTCGAGAATATAGAATAATATTTTTCAGCGAGCAATAGCTAAACTGTAAACCGGTGGCCAGCCAACCTCGCGCCCAACACACACTCCGGCCGGTGGTGAAAAGTTGAGCTTCGAAACCGCGGGAAACCCGAAGCTAAAAGCTCGCTGCTTCCATGGTTCGTCTGGAAAATGTTTCATAGCTGAACGAGAGGCTTTCAGCGGTAACTTTCTGCCCCTATAGAGTTACTTGCGTCAGGAAAATCTTTCCTCCCCTACTGTGTTCCTTCGTTTCGTATAATTCGCTCGCCTGCAAGTGTCGATTGTGTTTACGGAACACAAAGGAAAAACGAAAAAGACAAAGTTCAACTTTCGAATGGAAGAACCACGGGTTGGATCTTTCTAGGATTATTTTTGAAAAAAACTTCTATTTTTGCTTTTTGCGTCCAGCTGGATTTAATATTGTGTGATGTTTCGTTCGTAACATATTGGATAGAGTTTTGTTCAATAAAAATATGTGAACGTGGAAAGAATTGTTAATTTCGAAAATATGATAAAATGGTGAATTCATATGAAGTTACAATTCTCGAATAAATTTCAAATATTCAAAAAGAAAGAAGTGTACTTCTTCGTTTACTGTTTAAATTAATCGAGATCTATAAAATATCCAATACTTTTCGTTTTCAGTTTTAAATACTCGAATTTAACGACGTTTTGTTTTAAATATTTGACGTTTGAATATCTGTTGTATGCACAGAAATAAAATATATTTAAATGTTATATGTCTGTCGAAATTTATTTAGATAATTTAAGAAGTTTAATAGAAAATTTTTAATCTGGTTCCTTGGATTGCTCACAGAGGACAGAAATCAATTAGTTTACTAATTTAATAATAGCAGCGCTAATATTAGATATAATCCTGATTAACAGAAAGTATTTAAATAAGTAAATTTAACTTTCTTATTTGTAGAATTTTTACTATAGCACAAAATCCTTCACTGTCCACAATTCTAAATTAGTTAATAAAGATTTATTTCATTATCTACCTATCCGTGTCCTAGTACTTACAAACTGAACTCTACATCGTATTTGGATCAATATTAAGGAACTTTTGAAGTTTGCCAACATTTCTCTTCATTAAACGATAGAAAAAGACTGGAATTTATGGTTTTAACTCAACGTTTTACAACAGACAGACAGCCCTCGTTAAGAATAACGTAAATTATTTATCGTTCGCTCGATACTGAATTTATATGCCTTTCTGCTAAAAAAAAAAGAGTAATTTTTAAAAAAAAGTACATCGCCCGCGATCCACGCGCCTACCTTTGAATTTAACCTACTGAGCACGAACACACTCGCGACAAAACGTCGAACGCGGTTCAGACAGCAAAGTTCCAACGGCGATAGCAAGATATTTAAAAAAAGGAAAAAAGTGTGTCTAAATAATAATCCCAGAGAGAGAGAAGAAAAGAAAAAAACTTTGAATGATCGTCACGTGTGCACGTTTCCCTTTTAATCTCGATTCGTTCCCGATGTTTGCCCTCTCGCTCGGCGAAATCAAAATCGCGGCTTTTACCGCTGCTTGCTCTTTTTTTTTGGCTTTTTGCTTTTTTCCTTTTTCCCTCTCTCTCTCTCTTTCTCTGACACACGGCGCTGGAATACAGACCGGAGTCGCGGCGGAGCTTTCGCGCTCACCGACGCACGTACTCGCAATCATAATCCGACTCGTATCGCGAAGCCTTCGAAATGGAAGCGAAACCGTGCCGTTTTACAGCTTTGCCCCTTCGCGGGCGAAACGGGCCGCGCGACAGAATCCGCGGAACGCCGGCGGTTCCACGCGGTAAATGCGAGGGGCGGGGAGGGGGCTGGGTTAGCGCGCGAACTTCCGGGACGGCACTTCGCCGCCGCTACGAACTTTTTCAAGCCAAGAATCTGCATACATTTCTGTCGCGGGCGAAGCAGTCTGGAAGTTTCGAATTACCCAAGCGTTACGTGTGCCCCTTTCTTTCCGCTCAACGTATCTTTCATGCGCGCGTTACTTCTTTCGCGAGACCCCAAACAATCGAGATCGCTACGCAAAATTAGCCCAGCTCTCCGTCGACTTCGAATACTTTTCGAGGTACGGTGCCGCGCGTAGCTGCGAAAGTAGCTCTCGTTGAATCGAAATATCGTCGCGATACGGCCGTAAATTTTCGTTGACGAATAACGGCGATAAAAGTTTCACGTCGTTTCGCGCTCGGCGCGAGGGTAGATCAAAGAGCAAACAACCACCCGGCTTACGGATTTCTAACTGCAGTCAAAAAAGTCCGTCTAAATTTTTAGCTCCGTCGGCGCGTAATTCTCCTTTCTGTGAAATTCTATTTTATCCTCCTCGGACGTGTAATATTTCTATCGCAAGCTACGCCATTTCGCGATTCAATATCTTTGGCTCTGACGGGAAAATCTAAGAATATTTCGGACGGTGAAACACGGTGATGAGTTACGTTGTGATTTGAGGGTGTCTGTCGTACGATGGAACAGAAAATTCTACGTTTATTGATAGAATAATTGATAGAATAAATATCCGGGGTTTTATATTGATTGTTTGGTGTTTTACAAATGTGCTGCGAGATTATTCATTGCGATGTGCGATTAAATTCAAGCATTTACGTTGGAAGCAAAATATTTTATTTCCAATGATTCTACGCACACGACTGAAAAAAGTAAAAATTGGATAGTCCGCAATGTTCTCGAATAATTTTTCACACTGGCGCAATCGCCAGATAAATTTAATTGAACGTGCATTTGGTATTTAAAAATTGGTTAGAGAGAAAAATTTTAGAAATCTGTTAGAGTTAATAGTAAAAATGGTTCCAGGAGAAGCATCGTTAGAAAAATGGTCAAACATTTCTCTGGATATTGCGAAAAATCCGAATTTAACGCCGAATCGATTATATTAATGCTGAAGGCATGCGCACAGGATGTTACACGTTTCTTTCGTACGTAATAAATGAAATAACGAACTGTAATTATGTAGTACGCAAGTACGCCAATGCTATTTTCACTGTGAAATTTTCGGTTTCCTTTTACGTCATATCTTTGAGTGTTTTAAAAGGACGTGCGTACATTAGAAAACACTAGCGCGGCAATATACATATTTTGATCCACACATTTATGCTAGCAATAATTTGGCGTAAATGTTTCTAATATTTTACGTATCCCAAATAGAATTGAATTACGTCAATATGTTATATAGTACATTATATGTATATAGTTTAATTATTTCCACGTCAAAATAATTACATGCACACGGTGAATCTCCGTTTTGCTACTTATTGTATCGGTGCCATAACTGCAATGTTTTACAAAATTTACACTGATTAACTGTTCTGTCTCTATTCAAATTGTACAAATCCACTTAGGAACCTCGAACATCACATCCTTTCTTTCTTTAATAATGCATTTACATTATAGCCTCCATTAATCTGACAATTCTTTTTTTAACAAATTCTTGAAAATCACGAAGAAATATCAATAATTCGTCAACTTCTCTGTATACCTAAGGAGAGAGGTTCCTCACTACCAGTCAAATAAATAAATAATAACAAGAGTAACGCTAGAAACAATGGAAGACCGTGCGTCAGTGTCAATATTAGACGGGGAATCCAATCGGAAAGTTATTAGTCGGAGAAGTTTGAAATCTCGTGGTTTCCCTCGACCCTCGGACGCAGGCCTTTCTCGCTTAAACTTCTTTCTACTACTTCCTCTTCTTTTTCTTCTTCTACTACTTTCTACAAAGTATATTCTCCTGATAGGATTCTACTTGTCGAAAAATCGTTCTCTAAATAAAGCGGACAGTGGAACAGATTAACCGTGATTCTCTCTTTCGATTTAACAAGTTTCGAAGTTATTCCGGGGATTTCTTTTTTTCATTTCCTTTTTTTTCTTTTTTATCAAAAAGAGATAGCATGTAGACGAGAACGAACTTTCGCGAAATGAGATTCTAGAATAAACGCGACCGTTCCTCCGTTCGACGAAGGAAAAAGTCCGAAAGTTCCGTGCGAAACTTTGGAATTTTATATCAGCTGCTTTGTGAACGCGACTCATTCGCTCTTCATCACCCTCTTCCGCTCTTTCGCAGTCCGCCTGTTCCGCGAAAACGGACGGAAGAGGGATGCCCGATCTGATAAGAGGACCGTTCGTTTGATATTCTTGTAACGCGAGCGTGCTTTATCAAACAAACAAAGCAAGAAAACTGCACGACTTGCACCCCAGTACGATTCGTCTCACTGAAAAAGGCCCAGAAGCAACTGTTCCGACTAGGAAATGAAGACGACTTTTTCGCCATAAAATTTTATCGATACGCAAACGTTTGAATTTGATAGAAAACAAATTACAGGCGCGATCCCACGCCCCCTCGCGAATCACGTGACCCAAATCAACCAATCGCTAATTTTCGTTGCATCAGCGTTGCACTCGAAGAGGCCCGATTTTCCGGGTTACCCCCGCTGAAATCACTTTCAGTAATACAATACATATTTTTTAAAAAAGTACCACGACTTGTCTGACTGCCAAGCAAATCCTGCGTGAAATACAACTACGAACTGATACAGGAAAAGAAACACGCACAAAAAAAAGAAAACACATTTCGTTAATTTCAACATCTTACCAATTATTATTACATGGAAATGAAACGAAAAGCGTTTTTAAATTCTTTGAACTAAATTTGCGTTTATCGTCGTGTCGGAACGAGTTTCTTACTGAAAGAATAAGAAATAAAGCCAAACCTTTATCTCGTACGTGCTACATAACGTTGGTATTTAAACTTATAGTCTGTCGAGGTCTACCCACCTCGGGGAACTTATTACAGTGAGAATGGAAAGAAATAAGAAGATGTAGAACGTAAAACGAGAGCGACAATATAAAATTTCCATATTTAAATATTCCCTTTTTGCCACGTTCTTACGATCCTCGCGGCCATTTTTACGAATATTCCACGTTTTAATTAAAATCGCCTCTTGCTTGCGAGAATAAACGACAGAGGAAAAAGAGAAAGTTGTCTAATCTCTTTTAAAATCAATTAATCAACTTATGGACTGAAAGAATTTACTTTTTCGTACGTATTGTTGTCACTTATTTTTTGATTTATATCGAATTATTTTTCCTTGCTTTTCACTTTAAATTTATAGGATAAAATCAAATTGCAAAACTGTCGAAATTTGTGACTAGCAATTAAGAAGATTAGAGTAGAAATAAATTACAAGTGAAAGAATTAATTTCTTTCTCTTTTTCTTTCTTTCCTTTCCATTGTTACAATGGAATCAAACGAATAAAACTAATAAGATAAAATAAATAAATAAAACAGAATAAGACACGATTATATAATCAACTGTCATAGTTATTAGCGATACAAAGGGTCTATTTTTACGAGGATCAACACGCTGATCATCGATAACCAACATTTTTATTTCTACAAATATTTAAAAAAATGATTCAATTAAATATGAAATTACATAATAAATTATATGTCACAATTATTAAATAATTTGAAATGATTGAAATGATTAAATACTAAAAATAATCGAAATATCATGGACAGAAGACATTATAATGACAAATTAACTGTCACTGCATTTTTATTATAACTCGATATTTTATAAACATGAAATAAATTATTTCGTTTCACGAGAAAAATGGAATTACGCATTTCGCGTGTCAGTCAACGTGTTGATATATCAAATGAATTAATTAAATGTCTGATCTCTGCATAAAAGTTTTCTACTTGTAACAAATAATTAAAAGTAAACGAGGATTTATGCAATATTTCTGTTTAAACAGAAATCAGTATCAATTTTGATAAAAATACCCTTTATCTTTTAAGCAATTGAAGAAAAAAGAAGAAATCTTTTATTGAAATGTAATTTTCATATTTCTACTTTACAAACCGAAACCGTTGAAACAGGACTTGGTCCTGTCATGTATAACTTTCTCGAAAATTCTTCGCTCAGAGGACAAATCGCCGCATTTAAAATAAAATGCCTTCCGTTTCTTAAATAAACCTTCGTTCCGTGACGGCGTATCGTTTCCCGATACGTGATTAGCTTCTTTCAAGATGCTCGAGGAGACAGAAACGTCTAGATACGATGGTGATCGATCGGAGGAAAAACGGCGAGAGCCTCCTCTCCGCTTGTTACCGCGAAAAAGACAGTTTCTGCACAGGGTTGAAGAGCGAGAAAAAGGAGAAGGAAAAAAAAAAGGAACGAACGTTTTTTGCTGCACTGGAGCGCAGTAAGTTAGCAGCTATCTCTGGAATAGGGAAAAAGTCACGCCACGTTCCGTCCGACACGAAACCCCGCCGACATGACTCCGTTCTCTCCTCGACCGGCGTGAATCGAACTCTAACGGCTCGGAAAACACACGCGGGGATGAAATTTCTCCGCGTGAAATTCGGCTATCGAAAAGAGATAGCCCGGCGGTGCGCTCCCATCGATTCCCGAAGTCACCCAATCGAGCTGTCGCGCAGAGACTTCAAGGTGACGGCAGGATTCTCCGTTGGGAAAATTTCAAGATTTCCCCGACACGGTCGGATTCTTCGAAAATTTGAATCGAGTCGTTCGCACGCACTTCGATTCGCTCGATACGCGTTACGTAAACATTTGTGCGGAGATCAATGACTCGAACACACCCGTGAACACTTTTGTGAATGTGAATTCTGGCGAAGCGATGGAATTCGACGTCAATTGTCGGAGGCAAGGTTTCAGTTCGCGTGCGGTGCACGTAATCGTGTTTGACGAAAAAAAAAAAAAAAGAAAAGAGAAGCTTATTCGGTACATAAAGATACGATGACGAAACGCTGAAACCAACAGGATGGAACGGTGTTCGAATAAAACGGAGTGAAATAGAACGAAACGCCGCTGACATCTCCTGCACAAGCAGCCGAGTAGAGCAGATACGCACGTCGTTGGAGTTCAGGCACGAGATCGTGTACGGAATAATAGAAACCGTTTAAAACGCGAACCTCGCGTCGATGAAGCTGCTTCTAACACCGTAAATCTTGCACAATCTCTGACGACCATATATCCCGACGAAAAGAGCCCCCCGCCCCCATCCCTCTGGATTTCTCCGGTGCTTCAAAGTGGAATATAAAATGGATCCGTGGTAATTGTCCGACATTTCTACGCTGACAGTCGCTGATAAAAGTGAGAAGAACTCGGTCGGAGATCGATATTGCCGTTGCTCCGTGAAATTTGACGTGCGACACTTTCAAATCCACGCGCTCGGGAAAAGACGTGTGTACCTTGAGCCGCGAATCGTGGATTTTGTCAGGAAAGAAATCAATGTAAGGAAGTACGTTCTTCCCTCGAACGAGCTACGTGGAAAGCCTGACAGTAAAAACGCGACGAAATCGTCCTCTGCGCGCGAGTCGGTGTCTCGGCATCGATCAAGAAGTTTCTTGCCCGGTTTCAGACGTTTCGTTGGAAACAGATATAGCTTTGGCGCGCGAGCACCTTCCCTTCCTTCCTTCCTTTTTTTCTTTTTCTTTTCAAAATTCGAAAATTCATCGGGACAAGATTTTTTTGTTCAACCAGACACACAAAGTCGCGCGGAACCTCCAATAAATCTGCCGTTGATCCCGATCGATCGCGCTCGCAAAGAAAGCTCGCGTTTTCGCGCAGCGGCGCGGAAACATCGAGTTCTTTCCCTGCCGCTGAAAAGCGGCCACAGCGACGACGACACGCAGCAAGCGCGCCACGGCGTTAGAGGAGAGGTTGCTGCAACAGCTTGCTTATAATACGGGGGCTGCGCGGACTTTCCTCGAAGCTTTACGCGGCCCAAGAATTTCCCGGCGAAATTTCTGTTCCGCCAAAGGGCTTTTACCGGCGGGCTCTTGGAAGAAGTTTCACAATCAATTCTACGCGCGTCAATTTGCAACTTTTACACACACCTCCGCGAGGCGCTTGCACGTACGCACTCTCTGCGATCTTTGTGTCCAAGAACACTAGGGAATCTCGCGGCGTTCTCAACAACTTCCTCGGTCGTACGTAGTCATCTTTCGGATAAATTTTTTCGCTGAATTTATACCTCCATTATCCGACTTTTCCTTTTTTTTAAACGCGAGATTTACGTCACCTTCCTTCACGGCCCTTTAGCCATATTTAATTCATTCACTCGCTGTTTGGTCGCTTATCTTTTCGAGATGTGTTTTTTTTTTCATTTATTTACGAAACTACTACTTTCTCTTTTAACAACGCTCCACTTAGCATCTTCCTTTCTCCCTTGCTGTTTTTACAGAACAGAACATTGCGCAAATTGTTATTCCACGCAACTTCTTTGCCTCGAAACAACTGTCGGTTCTTCTGACGCGAATCAGCATACTTCAATTTTTGTTACAATTGGTGAAAATTCTAAAGTTATTAAATCGTTTTGAATTAATATAAACTTCTTAGACGAAATAGAAATAACACAATTATTTTTTAATTAATTGACATTTAATTTATTTCAAACGCTTATATAGCGAGGATACTTTGAACGATAAACCTCAGTTTCGAACACAATCCATCAACGAACTAGCTAACCACGGAACTATCAAACGTCCGACATCCAAAGTATCTTGTTCCAGATATTTCTAGTTCAAGACTTGACTATTTCGACATGTTAATTTGTTATAGTTCCATATCTTTCTTGATACTGTTATTATAAAGTATTTAATCCTCATCGATACGGTCACTTGTATCAACTTGACGTATTTTTCTTACAAAATGTATCCAAAATGTGTCAAATCGCACGATATAAAATTGAACATCTACATCTGAAAATAGATTACACGTAACTGAATGGAAACTTTGTCTGTTTAATTGTTAATGAAAGAATTTGCGAATTTAACTAGTTAAATTTATCTCTCCCTATCTCGGTATTGATTTTTCACCTCAAGTGACAAATTACATTGGAAAAATGCGAGACGAATGAGAATTGTATTTAGTAATATTTATATTTACTTAAATTTAATTAGAATTTAATCACGTTTGATATAATTTAATTACAATTATTTAGTTAATTTAATTATATTTGCGTAACATTCTAAATTCTTTTACTGTATAAAATTTCACGATGAAAATCCTTTGTAACACTGATCGTGTAATTTAAGTACAGTCGTGTATTTACGTTTCGAAAATTTCATTTCGTCTGCTTATTATTTCGTCACTGTTACGTTTATAACAATTATTAATTATTCATTCCCAGATTTTTAATTATTTTAAATTACAATAGTTAACTAGCAATCATTCCCAATTATAGAGACTACATTCTCTGCAAAACTTTTCTGTTTTATCACAGTAATTTTATGCTTCCGCGTGACTCTGTTCCATTTTCGTACAAAAAAAAAAAAAAAAAATCAACGCTACGTGTCCATTCGACGAAAAGTAGGGCAAGACTTATTCGATTTCTTATTGAAAGCTGCCAATTTTCGCGAATCACACTTTGACCAGCAATCGAGACTAACAGTGCAGTGAAAAATCATATTAAGAGTCGCGTGGAAACGGTATTGAAAAAAACAGGGAGAAAAGATACGAGGATTAAGATTAAGCCGCGGGGGATTTTCCTAGGACAGGCTGATTGCTTTTTAGAGACGCGCGTCAGAACGCAGCCAGCTTTGAAACGTTGCAATTCCGCAACAGCTTGCCCGTAACTCCGTACGCCGTGGCTTCTCGCGCAATATATTCAGTACATGAGCCTTAAATGGAATTTATGCTAATCGACAGTGCTGCAGCCCGCGAAAACTCTAAATAAAAGGGCGAGAGCGTCGAACTGGCGTGGAAAAAGGTTCAACGCGTGCGGTGGCACTTTAACGAGGCGCCAAACTGGCCGCCGCGATTCGAGTTCTCGAATCGACCGATTCTTTCCGCCGTCGTTTAGTGGAGGTCGTTCGTGATTTTCGCCAACGGAAGGAACTTTACTGCCAGTGAACAATTCCAGCCGATGCAAGCTGACCAGGGAGCAATTTAATGGCTCTGCCTCTGGCTTTGATTCATTAACGATCTCGATTAACAAAGCAGGCTCATTGGCGAAATATTACTCACTCTGATTATGTAACCCGACGAATGAAACGCTCTCTTGTAGAGTTAATTGCGAACTTCTTTGAAACTGTGACGCTCGTTTTGCAAGAATAAAATTTATACGTTCAAATTTCAGTTTGAAGATTCATCACCGATTGAATTTTGGTATTTCTGGACTTGGGAATAAATAACGAGCAGAGGGAATGCAAATTTTAAGATGTTTACGAGAAAATTCAGTTTGAAAATTTAGCAAGCACAGAAGCGTGTAAACACTAAGCCAATTTTTATCTAAATATATTCAAACTCTATTTTCTTGAAAGCAAGGCCTCGAACAGGGAAACATTGTTCTCCATTTTTCACTTATTTTCGCAGATAGAATGATCAGTCCTGTTCAATTAGTAATTAGACAAATTCAAGCATACTTGACAAATTTTCAAACAATAGATATTTCGACTATCCGGAATGCCCGATTAGTCATTATTATTACGAATCATGTTCATAAAAAGAGAAAATTAAATCAATATCAATTATATACATATAGATATATTGTATGTATTATGTACTACTATGTAATATATTATATTTTTGTCAATAACGTTTTAAAAATTTCTTTTTCGTACAGTCCAATTATCGAAAGATAGACGCTTACATACGAAAAACACCAAACACACGCAATTGTGACAAGTGATCTTTTTCTTCAGTTGAAGTTAGAAAAGAGTGTTAGAGTTCAAAATGAACTACCCACTGACGGTCATATTTTTTTCTTTAAATGCACGTGTATTTTGAAGTTGTATTATTTTTTTTTTTTTTTAATAAAAACGTATCTTTTTTTAACATGCATGGAATTCTTATGTCATTTTATATTTAATTCAAAATAATTAAATCTTAATTTTGCAAAAGACAGGGATACGAATTTATGATACGTCTCTTCGAGTTGATTTACCTTGTTTTTCGTATTACAATTAATGTTGAACTATTTTTTAAATTTCCCATCATGTTGCCCTAATATCTTCCCGATGAGAGGATTTGTTATATGCAAAAAAGCGTGTATTTCCATTAAAAAAAACACTCGCAACAGAATGCATTATTGCCAATCTACCTCGAATTATTCACCATGTTCCTGCAATATTTTTTTCAACTTGGACCGGGAAAAAAAAATGGTTTGTAATTGCTATGGTTTGTAAATTACTCTCTACACATATACACAAAGAACATATACATGGATAAATATGTACGTCCACAATATTATACGTCACGCACATTTCTATTCTGCACTCTGCATAGGAAATATCGCCACCGAAATTCAAACCGCTGCGATAAATTTTAATAAACTCTTCAAAGCTTGGGGAACAGGAAACACAATCAAGCGTCGCAGCGTTGACTCGTCAGCAACGTGCTCTGTCCATAACGATCACCTCTTATCACAAGCGCGCCGAAACGAATTGGATCGATCAAGCTGAAATTTTGCATTTGCAAATTATCCGCTCGCAAAAGATCTACGACGATTGTATTTATCTGAAAGAACGGAGGCGTTTCGCGAAATTTCAAAATAGCCGAGAATCGCGATTGGTCGGATCTCTCGCGAGAACCGAATCTGAGAAGAGAGAAGATGGTCGGAACGGTCGTTTTGTCAGGGCCGGTTCTCAGCCCGGTATGTAAGTACATCCATTACAGTCCCAAGTTCATCGTTATGATTGAAGCCAATGTAACGCACGCAACGTACACATAACATTAGTTAAGTGACGGCTGGACGCTTTACGCGGCACTATATGGACCCCAATTGCGGGTGCTCTGTGATCGATGTTGGTATAAGGCCAGTGGATTGGAAAGTTTACCGTGTCTGACAATGCCAACGCGAAATTGCCAACATTTGCGGAAGTTTCGAGCCAGTAAATTCTATATTAAACTCGTGACGTGTAACGTATATTCGCACAGCTACGAACAATCGCGGCTGATTCACCAATCCCATCCGGCGCGAATTTCATTTCGGCCATCGGAGGCGATTTATGAACATATAAACCGGGACGAAGACGTAAAAATATGCCTCTCTTCTCCCCCCCCCTCTCCGCCCATCTCCGCGAAGCTTTTGTTAAAACTCTTGCAAACGAACGCTAAAACCTATTGACAAAACGAGCCGAGAGGAAAAGGTATCGGATCGCGACACGCAAATCCCACGCAGATTAACGTCACCGGTTCGAATCGTAGTTTTTGCGCGAAATTGTTTACCGGTAATCCCAAGAACGGCGAATCGAATCGACGCAGCTGCGTCAGTTCGCGATAAACTTCCGCTCTCTCTCTCTCTCTCTCTCTCTCTCTCTCTCTCTCTCTCTCTCTCATACTCTTTCATCCGCGGCAATGATAAAAGAAAAAAGGAAAAAGAAAAAATTGCATTTGTACCCCAGTACGATTCGTCTCACTGAAAAAGGCCCAGAAGCAACTGTTCCGACTAGGAAATGAAGACGACTTTTCTGCCATAAAATTTTATCGATATGCAAACATTTGAATCGATACAAAACAAATTACAGGCGCGATCGCTCAATACCAGACAACGCCACTCCTACTCGAGACCTACCCCACACCTCCTTGCGAATCACGTGACCCAAATCAACCAATCGCTAATTTTCGTTGCATCAGCGTTGCACCTGAAGAGGTTTTTTGGGTCCCTGCTAAAATCACCTTCAGTGATAAAAATGCGAATAATTCTTCATTCGGCAAGGTGTTTCCCGACGATCGATAAACGATCGGAAGGAGAAACTACTTCGGACCAGTGCGAAACTTAAAGCATGCAGACGCACTTGCATTCAACCTGGGAGAAATTTATCCATACCTAAAAAAAAAACAATCGATGTAGAAAATTTCTCGCGCGATCGAACATCGTCGCCGATCTTTCGCGACGTTTCACGGTTCCAAGACACGGTGATGAGCGTTTCTTCATCCCTAAAAATCACTGTGCACGCGCGCTTCTTCCAGGGTCTGTGCGAGCGCGTCCTATCCAAAGCAAAGGAAAAGAAACGACAAAGGAAGAGAGCGAAAGAGAGGAAAAAAAGAGGAGGAAGTACACGCTTAAGCGCTAACCCAGTTGGAACTGCAAATGCTAGCTCCACGGCATTCGCAAACGCACCGCTTTATCACCGGAGGGTCCTAACCAATCTCTCGTCACGACGGCTTGTCTACGACTTAAGTAACTGCCCTATTTCGTTTCTTTATGCACGCTAGGTGGACCTCGTCGAGAAGAGGACAAGAACTCCTGGCGGAGACTTTTGCTAATCGCTGATCTATCTCGCCGCTACTCACCCGCGTTCGCGAGTTATCTCGCGCGTTTCACAACGACCGTTTTTAGAGAGAACTGGCCTTCCCTCTAGAGTCTACCTGTCAACCTCGGATCTTTTCAAATTTCAATCTTTCAATCTCGTTATCACGAGATTAGAAGTGCTTGTTTCTAAAATCGTTAACATTAGAACTACCAAAGTGATCAAAACGATCAATTCGTAATCTTTCAGAGTAACCTTCAGAAGACTCGCAATGTCACGTTTTTTTCAGAGATTCGAATGATTTTTGCAAAATATACGAACAAACGCTCGCGTTCGTTATCGTATCCCTCTCCTATCCCCTGCTTTCTAATTTTCCTTTGACTCAATTTTCATATTTTAGTCCTGGATAGTGTTAACCTATCACGCGCCGCAGTGGTTAGGTCGCGATGTAAACGGGGGATCTATGGTAACGATAGATCGCTGCGGCGTGGCCGCGTTCAATCTTTCGAGACGTCCGATCGATCGTAATTCAAACGTCGTTTCATCATTTTCTATCCAATGCATAAATTTCTCGTCTCGGAATCGATACAACACCGAGAGAAGGCGGGGACGCGAAGAATCGCCGGAGATCGAGGAGAGGGGAGAGAGAGAGAGAGAGAGAAAAAAAAAGAAAAAAACCTCGTCGAACCTCGTCATTCGTTCGTATCTCGGGTCTAATACCACGACTACCGAGTCAGCCACCTTCCCGGGAACCTTAAATTTGCATTTCCACGAATTCCATACGAATCTTCGAGCCCCAATAATATCGCGCGGTGTCTTCGATCGTCTGCGAATCCGAGATATTCCAATATATACGGGCAGCGTTCGTACGAAGGGGGGAAAGAGAGGAGCTTCACGATAAATATTTTTCCGCGCAATCTGCCTCCGATTCCGCCGTCGCGCTTTGTCCTCCCCCGATTCGACGATTCTTCGTCGACGTTGCCGTTGGAGAAACAGAAAACGTTCCACCGGGGAACGCTTTCAACCGTGACGTTTCGGTGCCACGGGCTATTTAAGAAACCGTGTTGGATAGTAGCCGTGCGGCGCGACAGCAATTGCGAGAAATGCCAAGCAACGCGATAAAAGCGAAGGAAAGTAAAAATTGCCCGTTTATACGTTGCGGTTTAGGTTTAATCGAAAAGGAGGGTAATTGGACGACGACGCGGCGCCGTAATCGAAACCAAGTGCACTCTGTTCGACGCGAAATCTGAAGAGCGCGAAAAACAGGGGCAAGGAACAGGCGTGAACCGTGTCGATAACGGAGTAGTCAGATACACGAATTACACGAGCTCTTGGACGCGGCCGTTTGAATTATAACTGCCACTTAATGCCGCTCGCTACATAACCAGAAGCCCCGAACGACTCGACAACTTCGTAGAGGCCGCGTGCCAGGAACTCGTAATTGTTTTGAATTAACGATACTTTAAGCTACGGCACAACTCCGCGCCAGAGCACAGACGCGACTCGTCCCTGCGCGCTTATTCAGCTTCCACGCTCGATCTGGCGACGCTCGTTGCGTAAACCGTCGCTCATCCTTCCCGAAACTTTCCGACAGCGAGATTTTCTGCTTCATCCTCGACGCAGTGTCCATTCAACGAATGGACGTTGATTTCATCGTCTCTACCGTTGCCAAGTTACATTGCACGGAAAGTGAAACGAAAACGATCTACGTTAGAAAAGGGATAAAAAAAAAAAAAAAAAAAAAAAAAAAAAAAAAAAAAAGGAAACGAAAAATCAGGCACAAACGTCAAACTAGAGTATCGATTGTACCACGCAAGATGTCCCGGGTTCGGGTGTGCGAGCGTATGCGCGCGGACCGACGCGACGAACGCTGTGAGCGTCTATTAAAAAAGCTCAAATCTGACCCGATTTTCTGAAACACCTCGCGTCCCGTGTGCCTCCCGTATTGAAAACAGTTTACCCTCCGATGAACTCGCGGTACAACGTAACGGATTTTTATCTATCAAAGTTGAACAGGACGGCCGGTGCGATCGGCCGGACGGCGAAAATAAAAATAGAGGACAAAAAGAAAGGAGGGAAAAAATAGCCACAATCGGGAGGGGGGGGGGGAGAACGAACTGTATTTCCACCGGTGTGAAATGATTTTTTTATTAATCGACGGACAGAACGGAAAACGAAATAAAAAGAAGAATCGCGGGCGGCGGAAACCGGGAGAAAACGATCGACGCGCGCTTTCGAAAACGCCGCGACACGTCCACGATGTTATCGATATTACATTTATCAGTGAAGTCGTATCGAACGCTGTCTGCTTTTCTCCCTTTTTTTCATTTTTTATTTTTCCCCACTTTCCTTCCCTGTATTTTTTTTTTTTTCTTTTCAATAGACACTCGTAGATGCGCATTTTTCCTGCTGCGATACTTTTTTGTCCCTTCTGCTTGCTTTTTTACGGAAAATAAAAGCGAAAGGAGGGGAAGGGGAGACACACGACGCAACGATGGTAGGCTGTCACGGTTCTCGAGCTCAGACACAAGCGCAGTTATTGGAATCGCATTAATCTGAAAGAGGCGAGACTGAGATCCGCGTTTTTCCGCGATAAATTTTACCATTGTCAAAGCGAAGAAAAAGGAAGAAGAAACGATACAAATCAGCCGTGCTCGCTCGTGGATCTTTGCATTTTCATTGGGACAGATCCGCGTCCGTGTTTCATTTTTTCCCCCTCTCGTTTCTCCCCTGCCGCTCTCGTGCGAAACGACAAAGATCATTCGATACACGTCGGCGTTCTCCACCGAAAAGACGAATGGAAGGAAAACACCATCGATATTTCATCGCGAGCTTTTAATGGCGCTTCGATTGAACGCTCCCGGGAATCTCAGGCACGAGTGGCTCGCACATTATTTTACGAATACGTGGATTCTTGCTATAGAAATTTCGAGATGCGATTTGCACCGTCGGGGGCTGGAGCGCGTCCCGGAATGTCTAAGACGACGCGGTGGGGAACCATCCAGGCTTTATTCCCCTCGGTCAGCGAACTTACTTTCTTTCTCGCCTATTTTCCAACGAAAACCGCCATCGGGCCAATACCAGCGGTGGTAATTGTTTTCAAGTAATCACAGAAAAATCCTGCTCGCTTCGGTTTACGTGACATGAATTTAACGACGCGATTAAAGTGCCCTCGTGAAGGCTAGGCTCTCGCACGCCGGAAGGAAACGAGAAAGGCAATAGCGACTGGCAAATTTTTCATCCAGCCTTTCCAATTGGGTTCAACCAGTTCACTCCG
>KQ435736.1:178835-197005 GCA_001276565.1 Melipona quadrifasciata
GAAACAACGATCCGCCATGTCGGATCATAGAGATCGTCGAATGTCCCAATTATTTTTACGACTGGACGCGTCGGGAAACCGCAGGGATGCGTGGTTACGTAATCGTAAAAGTACGGGAAAGTCGAAGGAGAAGGAGAGACGGAGAAAGGCGGGACAATAAAGAAGACCTCACCTCGTTCAAGTCGATTTCCTCTTGAGAATTCAGGTCCGGACACGTGAGGATCGCATAGTCCCTCTCCACGGAATTGTCGGCCCGTGTGACACCGGCCAGAATCAGCACCACTAAGCACCACTTCATCGTCCACGCCAGGCTCGCCGCTGGAATTCTTCCAAAGTCCGTTGTTCCTCTTTCCTGTCACGCGCGCGCCAAATCAATCGGCCGAAACGCTCGCTAGCATCGACGCTGGCTGTCGATCGCGATCGTCGCTTGTTCTCTCGCGGACCGTGTGACTCTTCGAGACGAAGGGACGCTCGCGCGCGGCGAAACGAAACGCTTTTTTCCCACTGAAATGGAAGATCGAGCGTGTCCTCGTGGTTGAACGCAGGTAAGGAGCAGACTCGGAGCGAGATTCAACGGGACCGGTGGCTCGGTGTTGCGAGAACGAGATCGAGAGACGGCATCGTAAGCTGCGTCTCTCCGCGACTAATATTTTCCAAGCGAGTCACGCGACTCCCCTCTGTGTTTCCTTCTGCTGTCTCTCTGTCGCTCGCTTCTGCAACGCTTTAATTGAACGCCTCGCTCATCCCTGCGCCGCTCGCCGTGATCGGTGGCTCAACGCATCTCGTTCTCGATCGTCCGGTGTTTTCTGGCTGACTCCTGTGTTTCTCGATCGCGTTTGTGATGCGATCGACGAAACGAAAAATCCAACGCGTACGCGCGATCCGCTTTCTCACAAGGCTCTCTCGATCTCTCCTCGTCGTGCAAGCATCGTCAAAGCGATGCTCGATGAAGAAGCAATCGATACGGTGTACTTTGTGAACGGTGTCTGTCACTTATCCGTGGCTCGTCAAGGCGCGCGCATTTTACGCGGTTGCACCCACGGACGACGAACAAGGTCTTCGATCCTTTCTCTCGGATCTGACAGAACGTCCGGGATCCAAAAGTTTGAAAGATCCACGAAAACGAAGAGGGAGGGAGACGACGCACGAGCACGAGCACACTTGAGTCACTGGCAAACTATGTTCTTCTTCTTCTATCGGTATTTACGGATGAACGCGATCGACGATCGCAATGGATCGACGCACCGACGGGAGTGCGAACGATGATCTACGGGCAGGTGACGATCGAGCAGGCAGGGATGTGCACGCGGCGCAGTCGTAGGGCACTCTGACGTTCCCAGTCTGCTTGCTGGTCCTCGCTACGTCCGTCCGTCCGATCGTCGCGACGCCTCCGCGAGAGCTGGGAGGGGAGCAGGGAAATAAGAATGAACTACGCGCGCGATGGGGATCGCGGATTATCGGCGGAATCGAGGGGACGAAGCTGCCTTCGTTTTAGCGGCGAATCAATTTTCGGGGAAGGATGCGCGAGGAGCGTGCAACCGACTGTGCCCTCGTGCTTTTTTGCCCGAGAATCGAGGGAAGCGAGCAACGGCTGCGCAATAAAAGCGGTACTTTCGCGAACCGGAAGTTGGGATTCTCTCCAAGGTTACTCGCAACGACGTACTCCGACTCGCTGTATAGTGTAGACAACCAGTGGGTTTCTTTGGCTTTGGTCTCTGCCAGACGAAATGAAACCAGCCGCGATACGGAAAGATACGAACGTTACGGTTGTCTCTTAACATGACAAACGTTTCCTGCCTGATTTCTACGCGAAAGACGTTTCAAATTGCCTGTGGATCGTGTCTTGTGACATGAAGGCACGCGTGCCTTCGCGAGCGGAAAAGGACGCGGAAAAGGACGCGGAAAGGAAACGAAAGACGATGAAATCGAGACTCGCGAGGAGAAAAAACTGCACGACTTGTACCCCAGTATGATTCGTTTCATTGAACGAAGACGACTTTTTTTGCCATAAAATTTTATTAATACGCAAACATTTGAATCGATACAAAACAAAGTACAGGCGCGATCGCTCAGTACCAGACAACGCCACTCCTACTCGAGGTCTACGCCACACCCCCTCACGAACCACGTGACCCAAATCAACCAATCGCTAATTTTCGTTGCATTAGCGTTGCACCTGAAGAGGCCCGATTTTCTGAGTTACTTCCGCTAAAATCATATTCAGTGATAAAATGAACGACCGATTGCTGGATCGAATCTGTGTTTCCAGGTTTCACTGCCAGATAAATATAGAACGTTTAGTCCGGCAACGTACACCGTAATGAATTGTCAAAGCTAAATGATAGTGCTCGTCGAGGAACATCTCGATATTCTCTATTATTACTAATTAAACTGTCCCACTAATTGCTCGGTGTCCAATCTAAGCCACCGATCGATGTCTTTACTAGAAATTCATAAATGTCACTCGCTAGAATTTCTTTTCAATTCAGCTGATGTGCAATTCATATATATAATCGATATTCAATTTACATTAATGGAACGATGTTGGAAGATGCAAAGATTTATTATAATATTTTTTAATCTTATAAATTTATTATAAGTGGATAGAATTTTTTATTTAATTGTATTTTATTACTAGTCACTATCGTAAAGTCGGAGGACGTGAAATAAAAAATAAATACCTTAATTTAACGTAAAGTACTACAATTATTTAAGATTTAACATGATATTTCCTTAATCTTAAAAATTAAGTTTTACCATCATTGACAAAATTTTAAATTTTCCAGAATTGCTCCAAAGCCTTCGACTTTTGTACAACTTTGAATCTAATATATCTGTAGCCGAATTTTTCTTTAATTTCTCAAAAAAAAAAAAAAAAAAATCCAAATCTTAAAGAACATTTGACATTTTCCAAAACGAAATAACCTTATCGTAGAATTAAGCCTAAACTTTGAATCTGGCATATCTGATCGATCTAATTTCCTAGGAAAATTAAATCTTGGCGTGACGAAGAAAAATCGTGCCAATAAGGATGTTCTGAAGTTCGATTCTAATGTCGGACGTAATTTTGGTTGTCAACGTTTTTGTGAATCATCCACGTGAGAGGTTCGTGTCACCGTTTGAGTCGTGGATGGAAGATAATTTAATCTTTGGAGAATGCAGAAGCGAAGAGACGACGGGAAACAAGAGACAGAGAATCGGTAGGTCGAGGAAGAGAAAGAAAAACGTAGCTTGTGCAGCGCATCGGCCAATGAAAAGTTAATTCGTTCATTCAATCTGCCTGATGATTCGGCCTGCGGGCTGATAAACCTCGGCTGACGCACTCCGCGGATGTTTTATCGACGAAACGAATCACGTGGAGAGATACATCCAGATAGGATAAAAGAATTGACAGGATGATTAATCGATCCTGAGCGAAATTCGGGGCGAACTCTTTCTAACGGGGGGACTTTGAGGAAACTTTTTCCCTCTTGAGAATCAGGTTAGATCGATTCTTGTATTACAGCACGTGAACGTTAAAGAGACTACGAATGCTTGCGTATTTACTTATGGGAAATTCAAACATGGAGAAACGTGCAAGGTACGTGTTCCGTGATACGCAAAGATACACAAGTTATAAGAAATAAAATATTGTTTACAGTTATTTTAAAGAGTAGAATAAATACGTTATGCCACATAGATGCGAGTTGAATAAACTAGCGAGTGTTTGTGCATTTACCTGCGGGGAATTTGTATGCAAAATAATATAGTGAAGTACACGTGGGTACTACGCGATACGTAAAAATATACGAAAAGTATAAAATGAAGTAGGCACTGGTTATGCAATATCACACGATATTTTCAGAGCTGTAATATTTAGAGGGTAAAACTCAAATCTCCATTCGTTTCTTTGCTCGCGTTCATAAAAATATCTATTTGCGTAAATATTCACGCTGTAACGTGGCCATAAGATTGGGATACATCTCCCATTTCTAAGACCCTAAGAAATCTAATAAGCTAACCTGAAACACTCTGTGTCTGAGTTATCGCTTTATCCGCGCAATTTCCGCGTAATTTTCGCGTTAATTAATTTACTCTTGGAGATTAAATGAATCGTGGGTGCAAATCGGAAGTACAGCGCGATAGAAACAGTTACCAGGCTCGTACGAAACGATCAAGCAAGAATCGATGAAAACTTACTTGAAATGATCACTTTAAAAGTGAAAGACAAGCTGAGGATTTAATTCCTCTTAGACGCATTCTCTTCTTCTTTTTTTTTTTTTTTTTTTTTTTTTTTTTTTAAATTTTTTTTTTTCGTTTAAACGGGCAAGGCCGCATAATTATCGCATGAAGTTCGATGAATTTGGGTGAATTTCTCCGACTACAAATTGTAGAGTTTACGCAGCCGGTATACTCAAGTTTCTTGCGCGTTATCGAACCAGGCCAAAGAAACGACGCGGTTGTCCGACTGTATCGCAATAACGGTGAACTTTCTCTATCGACTCGATTCCGTGAAATTATTAGGGTCTGAGGACAACACGCCGCGGAAAAAGCGATGGGAACAAAATTACAGCGTTCTCAAGGAGCGAAAACGAGATAAGAACTTGGCAAGTAATGAATTGTCACTCCGTCGGTAGAATCCTTCTTAACACCCCCTTTGATCATTTTTCTAATTATTTCTATTTCTAGAACAATTAAACGGATATCACCAACAGAAACTTTTAATCTCTTAATTGGGGAATTTTTCCTTCCCCATGTTGAAATAGCTACATTACATCATTTACAATATAATTATTTCCATATGATGAGAAAACATGTCGTTACATTTATAATGTATTTTGTAGTGAAAATATGTAATAAATATGGAACTATCACTGTTATTAATACTACTACTGTTTAATAATGGACTTGTACTCTTTTTATTGAGAGATTTTTTCATCGTCAAAAGTAGAATATCATTTGTTATTTAATACGTTGACTACCACGCAAAATTTCTAGATTAAAAGATCTATTACAACGAACATATAACAAACGCAGTATTTTTCGTTTTACAATGTTATTTAAATTCATTCATCTTATTTTAATCATTCTGCAATATCTTATATAATAGTATAATTGTACTATTTATATAATGGTATAATTGTATATAATACTATAATGGTATAATTATTCTAAAATAGAAATCACAGCATCGTAGCAGTCAATGTGTTAAGATACTATATATTGAGATCTAATCGATAGATTTTACAATGTGTTAGATTTAATCTTGGTTATCGGTTGATTAACACCGAAAACAAGCCATTCTATAATTAAATATCTATCCTACATATATGCCCCATATTATGCATCTCTCTACACTTGTTTCATTCAATGCAGAAATGTTATTTACACGCACTAAAATTGTTTCTTTTTCTTTTCACATATTTCGTCACATGTGATTAATAATCTGATAATATACTACAGAACGAAAGATACGCATTCGTCGCTTTTTTTCATTGCAACGTTATATTTTACACTGACAAATATTCCGCCCTTCCGGAAGCAAGACCGATATAAATTTCGCGCGGTAGTCAAAGTGTCGAAAGAACGTACAATTTTCACGTTCTCGACAAGTAATTTAAAAGTGATTAGTACACGGCGTGGATACAATCAATGCGTCCCATTTAAATTAAACGACAATCGCGACAAACGTGATAAAGTAGAACAACCAGTCCATACGAAATGGTAAAGGGATCGCGGATGATTCGCAGCATTCCAGTCGTTCGAGAGTTCCGCTTCCGCACGCTTCTAGCGAGGGGATTAATTACGGACGCGACGAGGATATAACCAACTGTACCGAGCGCCATTACGAGGCAGTTTAAACGAAAAAAAGAAAAAAAAGAGAGAGAGGAAGAAAAGTGCAGAAGAGCCAGAAAACGAGCGAGGAATAGGGGCAAAGAGGGGAGGATGGGAGAAAAAGTGGAGTGAGCCTGGGAAAGCGTTTTCCAAGAGATTTACATGACGGCAAGACCGGTTGCGATTACGCTCTCAAGACCGAACGTTGTTGAAAAAATATACCTGAATCGTATCGCGGACGATCGACGGCGCAATGGCTCGATCGATAGCGCAAAACGATCTAATAATTGGGAATTTGAACGCGTGGCCATGATCACGATCTGGGTTATTTAGTGACGAAAGCGTTGCTTTCCCGATATGAATTTATTCCCCTTAATATATTGCCAACGGTTTGATGGTTATTTATTAGCGGAGGGTCGTTACACCTGATTCACTGGTAACGTGACCGGCAACCAGGCTAGCGAAAACTGATTAATTCTGTCTGGCTGGTGGACGAGTCGTTACTGCCAGTCGGAAATATGCCTATATTTTTCCCTCAAACAGACGGACGCGTTTCCGTGACGCTTCGATATGTCGATCGTTATTACATCGGACGCAGTAAGGAGAGAAACTATCGATCCGTACGATCAGTCAGAAATCGTTGATTTCTTTTTTATCGAGATTCGCTGCTATTTCACGCTGGCCAGTTCAACACCGCCGCTCGAGAAGTGGCTTTATAATATTTTTCTTCCCTCTTCACGCGAGTTTATCTTTTTTCTCTTTTTTTTTTTCGTATCTATTTGACGTGCCACTCTCGTAACGTCGAGACTTCATCTTCCTGTTTCTTCCTCAACTCGTTGCTGATGTTCGTTCATGCTTCGAATATTCCGCGTCTCGTTTATCAAGCTCCGGAACGTAAAAAATTATTCGATAAGCAAAGCCGCTCGCGCGACTCTCACGACGAATAGCAGTCTTAATCTTTCTCCGTTTCGAACGATAATGCGAATCTGCGTAACGATAGCTGTTACATCGCGAGATCCCTGTTTTTTCCCTCGTTATCTTCGACTTGCTCCATTTTTTTCTTCTTCTTCCTCTCTTTTCCTTTACCTTCGCGCTGTTTCTGCATTTATCGAAAATTTTACAACCGGCAGTGTGCAGCCGTCTTTAGCGTTCGAGTATACGGAGTATCTAAATAATAGAAATAAAAAGGGGCGAGGTTTCGAGGAGCGTGCAACGAATATTCAGGCTACGAGAAAACGATTTGGGAAAAACACTTGCTCTGATTTAATAATTGCGTCTTCTCCTCTCCCCCCTCTCTACTCTCTCTTTCTCACTAAATGAGTTTGAAAAGTCCTAGTCACGAAACTTCAATTAAAATGTTTTCCCGAAACGAAATAAAGCGAGTTTCTTCGTACAAAGAAACAAAAGATTGAATTCTTCCTAGGCAATTATTCGATTTCGCTTCGGTTGACGCCGCTTTCTGATAAAGCGTTCCCTTCGCACTTCAGACTCCATTTCGATTCGCGTTCGCGCAACGTTGATATTTATGTTTTCCAGCCGTGTGCACGACGCGCATCCACGCCGTTTGTCCTTTGAATAGAAAATTACAGGGTCCGCGGTGGCAGCCGTGGTATTCGCGGGCCTCAAATTCCAAATTCAAAAGGGGAAAACAATTTTCTGCGTAATTAGTGCAGCGGCTCGCGGAGAGAGAGATCGTTATCAGAGTGATTTTCTGGACGTTTTGGCCAGGAAATTTCGTTGAAAAAAGGCCACCGGCAAAGTGGAACGGTAACATGGTGCGAAAGAACAATGATCATCCTTCTTAAGGGGGGGATGCAAGGCGAGAAAATTGCAGGTAGGCGTGCCGCGTGAATTTTTCGATTCGCAAGTAGTACGAGACGGTAACTGGACAACCGTCCGCGTCCCAGAGAAAGATCGAGAACGGGACAATTCGTTTAAATTGAATTCAGACAACAAAATATCACGTCACGCATCAATCTTCCTGACAGTCGTCGCACTTCTTTTTGCTCGGCTTTCATTAAAATCCCCTGTCCGTTATTTAACGAGATTTATCCCCCCCCTCGGGTAAACAGATCGATGAATTTATCCGTGAAATTTCTCGGCAGCGACGCGTCTCGCAGGGAAACGTAATTAACAAAATCGAATTACGCGTTGTAAATTGCCGTGTTGCTAATGTCTGACGTCAAGTAATTAGCGAATTAATTATTCAATTAATAGAATTTAATAATATTGACGTATTGTCGCGGCGGAGGGGCGACATTGTAACAAATGATCCGCGTTAGAGGACGCGTTGGAATTTATATGGCCACGATCGAGGAGCGCAATTTATATTTTCTAGAGAGCCATTAAAATCGGGCGAAACGACGAATTTACACGGGCGTGCAATAAAACGCTCTCGACGCGATGTAAAATTCAGAGATAACTGGCCTCGCGCTCCACGATGATTTAAACTGTTTACTTATTCCGAAATGGATACGTCCGCGAAATAACTCGCGACAACGCCTAATAAAAATATCCGCGCGTCGATCAACAAACAAACCATGACTGTTTTTTTTTTGTTTTTTTACAAACGTAAATGACGAGGCTAATGACGTGTCTTTTTATTTTGTTTCAAACGTAACTTAAAGCGAAAAAGGTAAACCGGCAACGTGAAATTCCGTTAACAAGTCGTAATGTGACAGCTGCTTGAAATCAAATTTACATTTCTATTTTCTACTTTTCTTCTCCCTTTCTTTTACTCTATAAAAAATTGCAAATATTTTCCATTCACCCTCCGTTAATTCTGCTCTGTTTTCTTTTTTTACTGCCGTTTCATTTAATCCTTTGTCCAACAAGAAATAGTTAACGGCTGTCAGACGAAAGGTTTATAATACCATTCCGCGTACCCAGTTGAATCAGTAGTGGTAGTGGATGTTATTTCAATGTGTCGCATTCAGAGTCGAATCAATGGAATCACGGATCAATCGCGCAGTGAAAATCGCACGGAACGTTTATTTCACCGTGCGTACAGGCTCTGTATTTCAGACGAAGGATGAAAATTGTATCGATACCGGAACCCGGAAAACGAATTTATTACATACCTCGACATAGCCGACGCGCTGGAATTAATGTCGAAATCTTCCTGATTGAAATTCGCTGGTGCATTTGTCGTCGTGTACGGCACACATCGACTAATTCGTAGTATACATATGCAGAACGAGATTTTCCAGATGGAAATAATAGCATCAAGGGGAGCAACTTTTTTTCAAACTGTTGCTCCGCTTTTTCTGCGTGACGTTGTTCTTTTTCCAACTGGAATCTCCTCAAATGGATCAACATTTAACAGTTTGTTAAAAAGCTTCCACTCACTAGTTACGATTGATACAATCTCCCAACTATTACGTTTCTGTACATGTAATTTTAATTTCCTTCAATTCTTGAATAAAAACTATTTTCAGAACCGTCCGTTATTAGAAAAAGTTTCCAACGAAACATAGCTGGTTTTGGTGATTTTGACGTAATTAATTTGTTTGCGAGTGCAAGCATAAAGTACAAGAGGTAGGAAAATCAATTTCATTTTCTTAGATAGGACTTTTACTTTAATCGATCCGTTTCCGTATTCCGTATTCTCTGTAAAAATTTCGTACCAAAAACCAATTACCAAAAATTAATTATTTTCCAAGATCTACTACATATAAAGGACAAGACATAACACAATGAATGACACGTCACTCACAATTGGAAAATCAGAGTCAAAACATCTATTAAAACAATGGTCTTTTTTTATAGAGAATTAAAATGATACTTTACTTATTGTTAAAACAGTACCTTTTTTAATGCGTAAAATATTATACTTTCGCGTCCGGAAACAAACAAACAAACAAACTTACAAACAAACAAAATCGAGAAATATATACCTTCGCTCGAAATATTTCTTCTAGTAATGAGCAATTGCGTTCGCAGATTAATATCTGCAATCTACGTGCGATCAAGCGATCAGCACACGTGTATCTATGATTCCAGAATTGATGATCGTGTCCGTGGTAGAAATCAGTTGTTCGCGACAAGTTTTAACGGCTTGTCCGCCGTGTTAAGGATCCACCGTATTTTCGTTCATCTCCAGGGACGTGCTGGTCGGAGAACCAGAATCATGTTTACTCGTGTTCGGTCCCCGATCGTATATAAGACTCTTGGAGCAGCGTGTCTAGTGGGAAATATTTTCTCGGTGAGAAAAGATGCTTGCACGCTACTATTGGTTTTGCGGTTTCGCAGCGTCCTTCAGCTTTTCTTTATACCCCGTCGTATGGCGTTTATTCTGCAATGTTATATTGTAATTCAACCCGGATACAGAAGCGAAGCCGGACGCATCACTCGCGATTTGTAAGCGAAAGGATCGGATTAACATCGACGACGAAATTTCCAGATTCCGTCGTTGTTTGCACCGTTTTCAGTTGACAGTGCGATTATCGTTGCAAACGGGTTGCACAATCGTAAATTGCCACCCTTTTCTCGTTGCAACGTCGCCCCGATTGTAGCGGAAAGTCTTGAATGACTCTCGAAAGCGAGTGAGAAGGGTCGTTTGAGAAGGGTGGCGCGAGAAGTTGAAGACGCGGAATAAAAGGGGGAGAAATTTGAAAGTAGGTCGGGGAAAAGGGGCTAACGCGACAACAAGCCGGGCAAAGTTAGAGTTCCGGAGAGTACAGTAATTAATATCAGTTAGCGGGAACTTAGAAGATGCAATAAGTTAATAAGCAGAGCCACCAAGTTTCGCGTGCCTTCCGGTTCCTGTGGCCCGATCCACCGACCTCTTTAACCAATTATTATCACGATACACGATTTGCCGAGTAACCATCTTCGTTTCTAGAAAATTATCCGTTTCCCTTTCGTCGGTATAATTGCGGTTATTTCGAATGATCGTCGTGTTAATTATATTATATTATTGTAATAATATTACATATATATAAGTCATTTTCCATTAAAAGTGACGCGCGCCGTGCAAAACATACTTTTCTTATCAAAATCTTCAGTCCATGGAACAATTTAGTTGCGTAGACTGACAATTTTGACAACAAAAGGATATTTGCAAGGCATAAATTGTTTTTAATGAGAGAGGCGACCATGCGAAGATTTTTTCTATTTAACCGATAAATATAGCGTAGAATGCCTTGTAGCTCAAAGAGTCTACTTTCTACTTAAGCAAGCGGAACTACGAGTAAATATTAAGGATTCCCTCTTTTCCTTTCTTTAACTTTCTTCTTTTCCTCGCCCCTCTCTCTCTGCTCTCTTTTTATCACTGAAAGTGATTTTAGTGGGAGTAATCCAGAAAATTGGGTGCAACGCTAATGCAACGAAAATTAGCGATTGGTTGATTTGGCCCACGTGATTCGCGAGGGGGCGTGGGGTAGACCTCGAGTAGGAGTGGCGTTGTCGCGCCTGTAATTTGTTTTGTATCGATTCAAATGTTTGCATATCGATAAAATTTTATGGCAAAAGAGTCGTCTTCATTTCCTAGTCGGAACAGATGCTTCTATGTCTTTCGGTAAGACGAGTCGTACTGGAGTACAAGCCGTGCAGTTTTTTTTCTTTTCCTTCTCTTCTCTCTCTTATTTCTCGCTTTTTCTCTTCTTTACTACGTCCCCTTTCTTCCCTCTCGCTTCACCTTCGACAAACCAGTTTCACTACTAAAAAATAAGATACATTCCAGCATCCGAGATGCAATTGCACATCGATAAATTCAACGACGCGGCAACGAATGATCACCGAGATGAACCAATAATCGTAGCCTCGACTGGCAAAGCGGCCACGCCGACACGTAGCTAATAGGTAAACACACGTGCATAAATACACCTTTGCTCGTGATTGTCAGACACGAGAGAGAGAGAGGGGGGGGGTCGAGAAACTGTAGATGTAATTCCGTGGCTGGTTTCCGGCCGAAGTAACATGTAACATATGATCTGTAGCGGCACCGAGGAGACACGGAAAGCTTGTACAGCTTGGTGCAAGCTTAAGGCAGCTAACCTAGTGTTTGCACGTCACGTTACACGAATGTTACGTATCGTGACGCGACAGCAAACGTGTGGCTTAACGATCGGGGGGTGGTTTAAGCGTGGATAATTACGGCCGAATGCGTCTGACGCAACGTTATTTTACAACCTCGCATCGAGTGGAGTAAAAGAACAAATATTTCGACGATCTTTTCTAGCTGGTCGTTTCAATGATTAAACTAGACCAACATTAGACTACGTTTTCAAAGCCGTTAACGCGTCACCAGTCTGCCTGTTTGAAAAGTTTTCAAAGCGTCGACCGTATCAGAAGTCTTGAACGCGTTTCTCGTGCCTACGTAAATTATTCCTGCGCTATTAACGCAATGGAACGTCTCCTTTAATGACAACCGTTGCCGCCGTATTCCCACGAATGAATACACTTTTTTCCACTTCGACCATGCAGACAATTTTGTTGAAACGAGCACGTAATACTTGGCAGGGAAATTAACGCAGAGGTGAATTAATACTATCTAGACAGCGGCCATATGAAGTTTGATCAGCACGAGATGTGTGAAATTCGTTGCTTATTATGTTTATTATGACAGAGTGCATGTAACACGACGAGTACCGTTAGTATCCGTTATTCGATTATTTCCGGCTTCATAGAGGAGAAAAATACTCGTGTCGATTTCTCCTGTCCGGAGACGACGTGTAAAATTTTATATGAATAGTGTGACATCTCGTTGAGTCGTTCGAAAATAAGGTAATTAGATTTCGCACACATGCTCTACATTTCTTTTATAGAAACAAAGTGAATTCAATGCATACCGTGTATGAAATTGAGTCACATGAGATGCAACAATTCTTAATTGTGTATTAATTGTTACAAATTTCGAAAATAATTCACTTTTCATTATCCATTCTGTTTAACTATAATTATACCATAATAGAACAACATAATAAAAATAATATATTTTAGATAACTACATATTAGTAATTATATATTATCACAGTAATTTCAACGGGAGTAACCCAGAAAATCGGGCCTCTTCAGGTGCAACGCTGATGCAACGAAAATTAGCGATTGGTTGATTTGGGTCACGTGATTCGTGAGGGGGCAGACCTCGTGGGGTAGACCTCGAGTAGAAGTGACGTTGTTTGGTACTGAACGATCACGCCCGTAATTTGTTTTCTATCGATTCAAACGTTTGCATATCGATAAAATTTTATGGCAAAAAAGTCGTCTTCATTTCCTAGTCAGAACAGTTGCTTCTGGGCCTTTCAGTGAGACGAATCGTACTAGGGACGAACATTTGAATGTCACCAAAGAAACATTTTCCAACTTGCTTTATACATTTCTTTCTCAAAGTTTTTCTCAGAATATCTGTTGGAATATTTTCTTGGAATACAGAGAATTGGGAACACCAAAGTACCGTAAGTAATTAACTCAACCTCTTAAATAATTGCTAAAATTAAAAACTGGAAAACTTGTCAGCTTGTCCCAGTTTCCCCTACGTGATTGCATCGTCTTGTAACAACCGCTCTAGCAGCTCAAGAGCTTCCACATTACACGTTATATTAACCAGAAGAACTTGGAAACTTAGGAACAACTTTACCTACACTTAGCCGTTCTACTACCCTTCGTTTACCTTCGCCGATGGAAATTTTAATCAGCGAAGATACCGTCAAAAATATTCGCTCGTTAAACGTGGTAGTTATTACCGATAACGTGGGCATAATTGAGCATCCGGAGCGTGGAGAGAACCACACATGGGCAACAACCGTAGCGTGCGAGTTGAAGCGACATTAAGGAGGCGTGAAAGGCATGTAGAGGATTAAGCCGTTTTAAGGGCTCTAAGGTGGTGTTTGCACGTCGTATTGCGTAGCTGGTGGCCTGTAACAGAAAGTGAAACACGTGCATTAAAGGTATCGTGTAATTAGTAATTAGCGCGATGAGTTTGTCATGAGTTTGTCAATGAGTAAAGGATTATGCATGCAACAACATTCGTGCAAAAATTTACTATTTATTTAGTAAATTCAAGTAAATTTCTTCCTTATTATTTGATCAGTAAATTGCATGATTATCTGTAAGCTATTATTTGTTATTTATTTGGCCAACTACGTTCAGCGTGTTCAAAAATCTTTTCAAAAGCATTGAAATGGTTGAAAAAGCATTGAAACCAGGAGATAATTTAGCTTGTCGTTTGAAACATGTAGCATTGGTCCATTAATTCGGAGTCACTGGCAGAGCCAGACATAACGAATGCGCACGACCGGAAAAAGGCACGGAAATACATCGAGAAAACGATGGACAACAGAAGAAAAATTAAAACGATACGCTCAATCAGAATCAAGGAACGGAAAGCGTTGTCCATTATTAAATTCGACTCATTGATAACAGAATGAACAGATAATTGGATTATATACATTATTAATTGAGAAGAACGATAAAAGTTACGTACAGCAAGTAGTAAAAATTATTCGCGTAGTCGATAATATAACGTATAAAATAGAAAGAACATTTTCAAAATTTTGATATAAAAAAGAATGCAACAAAAATTTGGAAAACTGGAGAAATTATTTAAAATTAATATTTCGTAAGGACACATTTTTTGTCATCGATCAAGTTTGTTATATAAATAAAAGATAATAAAATAAAAAGTAATTGACATTCGTTCTCTCAATAATAGCAAGCAATAATATTCCAACAACAGTAAAATATTCCAAGTTTCTTCTATAACTTTCTTTCTTCGCAATCTAAAGTACAACTTCCAAGTAACAAGTGCCAGATAATCTGTATTACGAACATTGTCTCCTGTAAATTTTTGTTACAGTCTCTCTAGCGCGAATAATTTTGTGTTTGACTGTAAAAGTATTATCGGAAAGTAATTAAAGCGAAGAAGCGCGTACGCAATATCGTCACGCATGTTAGCGCCGTTGATATTTGGGGCGAAAGCCTACGAATCGGTTTAATACGGTGTGTAAAATCATCGAAAATATCTTAAACGCACGTCTATAGAGATAAATTACTTGTTCAGCTAACGGGGATGACAATACGATCTGTAAGGTATACGAAGTTGGATACCAGTCGAAATTTATCCGATACGATTCGATGTAACTGAAAGTAAAATGATTTTCACGAATTTCGCTCAATTTACAGAGACTGGACGATGCGATTGTGAATCAAACTTATGTCCGAATCAAAATAATACACCAAACTGAAACAAAGTTCGAGTGCACGATTCCCGTCTCGCAGATGAGTCGAGATATGCAATTAGACTTCGCGGCACGTATTCTCGCAAGTCGTTACGTTTCTATCGTTTCGCGGCCCTTGTGCTCATTTGCACGCGCGGAACCACCTGGAAACTAATATCCCCAGTAACAAACTAACGATGTACGTAGATTGTAATCCCCGTGCATTGATTATCCTATCACTGTGGAATTACATAAATGTAGCTCACCCATCGGGACCACGTCAGTGTTGTCCGGGGGACTCGATCACGCGACACGTTATTGGATAAGCCACCGCGAATTTCACGTTACTGTCTGACCGAGATTTATCTTGCGGAGAGTTAATTGAGTTGAGATAAATTTCCCTTCTTCTGTAACAGTTTTAACATTCGGCGCGTCTTTGTACCAACGTTTCGAGATCAGACGATCCGTTAGACGTGCGTGTAACACGTGGATGTGGCGTTGATTGCTCGTCAGACTCTAATCACGCAAACTCTAGTCATGCCGTCGGGAAAGTTTCAGATTTTCGAAAACGTCGGTACTGGAGTTTGAACTTTGAAAATGTGTAGAATTTGGACGCGTTTAATTTACAGACGTTACAAATGTTACGGTGGAAATTGCGAGTTCGGTTAATTCAAATACAAGGAGCGGTTAACGTTGGGAATTATGCTAGAAAACTCTAACTTTTAGAAACTAGAAGTTTCAAATTCACTGTGAAAAACTGACGCTGTTTGCGGAGAAAAAAGTGATTCCGAATCTGAAAGTTTCTACGCACAGCGTAGATACACATACTGGCGCGTGTCGAAGAAGGTTCGTGGGGGGAGTAGGACCGGAAACTCGCAGCTAGTTACCTCAATTTCCGTTTTGTTTAATTGTGCTAAAACGACACGGTCGATAGTGCTCGTACGAAGGAACATACGCGATGTGAAACGCAAATTATCGCGCGAATGGATTTACCGGTGTGTATCATTTCCAACCGTATGATTGAGGATGTTTGATGAGTGGAGATTACCTGACAACCGATTAATAGAATATCGAGCAGCATTTCGAGAGTAACCAGCGCATGGTAATTGCTTTACAATTCATCAAGTACACGACGTTAGTCAAAGTTCGTCGAACGTTACGAGTATTTTCCCTGCAGGTAATAAAAATCGTCAGCACTGCAACGCGTGCTTCTAAGCACCGGTAGTTAAAGTCAATACACATAACGCGATTACTTTGAACAACTTTTGATAGGTTGCCCTCTCTCGGTGCAAGTAGCCAAAGTCAACGTATTACGACTTTCCACAATGTCGGTATCATGCGCACAGAGCAACACAAAGTATAGTCATCCTCTCTCCCTCAGGGCCCAGTTAGTAGTCCAAATCAACATGTGAAGCGACAAACAGAACAGTTTGCGTGTCGTATCAGGTGTCGTGTGAACCGCGCGGCTCAAATGGAGCAAATTAAGATCGAAAATAAATATGTAAGAAGCATGTCGATTTGACGATTGAACGAGTTTGGCGCGAAACGTGTTGCGGGGAATGTTTGGAAAAATTGTGTTGAACTCGATCGTAAGGGAAATTGAGCGAATCCGCAAACGAGGAACGAAGCAGAAGACCCGTACGAAGATAGCGGAGTCATTAAATCCGAAGAGGAAAGGACGACAAAACCACGGGTAACACAATGGCTTTCTGGGATGGCGAGATCGATATGGAGAGTCACGGCGAAGGATTCATCGGCAGGAAGTCAGGGGAGCGATAACAAACCATCTATTCAATGGCCTGGGAGGAGGGTCTCGGAACACCATTGACGAAATAGAAGATATCTGGAATCGGCGAGACGTACTTTGTATTCTGGAGCTAGCTTGAAAGATAGTCTGCGTACGGGTATAATCGCTCCGAAGATCTTCAAGATTCGAGCGAAAAGGTATAGAGCGGAGGAAGCGTTTAATGCTTTTAAGACGATTTTGTTCTTAGAGGAGTCTTTGATACCCGACGCGGTATCAAAGATCCCATTGCAATCAAAGATCCCGGAAGAAACGAAATCCACGATTGAGATTATCATTATCATTATTATTATTATTATTTGCGGCTTCCTGGCTTAAACACCCGTGTCCAAAAGGAATTGTACCCCGACAATAGCGCAGCCAGCTTCTTCAGAGTTTTGAGAACGCATTGCCACTCGGCGGCGAAACGTCAGAACGCAATTCTTCAGAAGGCATAAATAACAGTGACATTAATCCGAGTCGTAAAAGCATCAAATCTTCTATTCTATATTCTGTATCTATTAAAAAAAAAAAATGATTTCGAAGATGACAGCAAGTAACTTCTGTTGAATTTCCTTAACGCGATTGCCACCGAAGCTAAAATCAATCGACTTAATTTACATCTCATTTTCGAGTTTATCTTCATAATTCAATCAATTACGATTAAACATTCACGCACAACGACAGCGACAGGGAACAAATTTATTAATTAGCAATAAAATGATAAATCTTGCACAAACGATTACGTAAAATTTCATAATGAGCCAACTAACGCATTAATAATTGCAAATGAATTCATCTAACTTTCGATCATCGGGAGTGGTTCCTCGCAGGCTATATTCTTCCCCTCGTGGCAACAAATTGGATCTGCAGCTTTCAAACCAGTGAATTTCCAGCTGGTCGCGTTGCACACTTTCGCGTATACCGCCACCTAAAAAATTATTTACACAGTTTATTATAAAAATATACACAGTGTTTACCGTCATCTAGGATATCAAATCTGAATTTTCTTCTTAAATCTGATCTTTTAAATTTTCACTTACGTGAAGATTCTCCACGTGTCTGTTCAACTTTTCGCACATCATCTGCGGCGCTTTGTCTCTCGCGCTCTCAGCCTGCACAGAATTACCTATATCTTTTTGACATTTATCGGTCGTACTATCGAACATACATGATTATTTACTCACTGACCAGAGCAATGCACAATTGTTGACACTTCTCCTCCCCCTCGCCATCGCACGTGACGTTATATAGAAGAGCGCCTTCAATGATTGATTTCGGTATTTGCCTGGAAAACACGGCGCATTTGCAGGCACCCTCTTCAACAACTTCTTGACTACAAAAATTCAAAATTAAACAGCCATCCGTTTTAAAAATTGACGTCCGTCGATCGAAACTTTCAAGTGACCATGATA
>KQ435736.1:202209-222815 GCA_001276565.1 Melipona quadrifasciata
AATGCCGAGTTGCTTGTTTGTAATGGTGGGTGGATGGGATTAGGGCCCGGGACGGGTCTCGTGCGTAGTCACCTCCTCGTGGTGAGACCTGGTAATTGATATCGTTTCACAAACATTAAAGTTTATAAAACGTTATCAAACTAAGATGTAGAACAATATACGATAAACTTTAATGTTTGTAGAATGATATCAAGCTAAGAACTACGCAATCTACAGTTCAGTTTAGATTGTGCAAATTTCTTTCTAATTGCACAATCTAAACTGGACTGTAGGAACAATTAGTTGATAAGTAAACTATTAGACCCCCCAGCGGGGCACCGAGGGACGACGATAGACGACATTGGTAGGCGTGAGATGCCTCCGTTTAGTTTTAATTAATCATAAAATGATTAATCTGTCAATTCACTGTAAGCACGTTCTATATTCTAGAATGTTACTCTTATCGCTATAATATATGTAAAATAACTTTTTTTTTTAAATATGTGAAATATTTTAAACTGTTTTTACTCAATGGTATTATAAATCGAGATAACAAACTTGTTTATACTTGCCAGCCCACGCAAGACAATTTTGTTTGATGATATCGTTTTTCAGAAAAATTCTGGAAATCCGCTTCGAATTTATTATTTTATTATTACATATTATTTCAGCATATCCCTTAAACGTTAAGTCCCTACCATGTATTTTAAGAGAGAAACGAAAGTTTCAACAATAAATGAAAGTAAATTTACCCTAATCAATTGAACAGTCAAGTATTCAAGTAAAATATTTTAATTGTCAATCAGAAATCGCTAGACTATTAATTGATTTCATCAATCAAATGTAACTGTAAAGATTTGCTAGAGTGCGAATGTTTTCTACAAATTCATATTTTTCTGTGGGCATTATGTTGTAAAACGAGCATTCTGTTTTGGACATTTTATAGGATTTTCTATATTTAGTGCATTCTACGTACAATTTTCTTTTGTTGATGTCAAAACGATTTGTAAAATAAATTAAATAAAATGTATTTTATTACCATTAGGCAGGATCCAGGCATCGTTGCCTTTAAATTCCACAATCCATGTTATTCCATCTTTTATCCACCCATATGGATCCATTGATAAATCTGTAACACACTTATTTGTTGGCTTAGTAGTTTAAAAAACTTAACACAGAAATTTCACACCACTAAAACAGTCCGGACTTTTTTAAAAAAAGCAAATGAATAGCCAAAAGGGCTAGACTAAAAGGAAACCGCGATACAATAGCCTAAGGGCTATTAAAAAAATAAGCATTTCCTACTCAACAATACAATAACCAGAAGGGTTACTGTACAATTATCTACGTTACGAATCTGAGGAACAAATCGTATTTTATTTCGAGACATTAATTCACTAGCATCATTTGTAAATTAGGAAATTTTCAAAACCAAACGCGAAGAGTGCTTCGTCATGTTTAAAACTCCCGAAAATATGTACGAAACGCTATTAAACTATGCACTCGTGTTTAAAAATGCGTAACACTAATTACGACGCGTCCAGTACAACCAGCTCTGTACAGTTCTTGTAGCTGTATCAGGTGATCCAGGAGCAGAAGCAGACTTCCACGAATCCAATGGAAGAATTTGGGCATTTTGTAAACGCAACACTACTTCAAGAAACGCGATCATTCATTATCGCAACACTAAGAATAAAAGTAACTGGAAATCGCAATGAAACTCTAAAATTAAACTCAATGAAAATCACGATAAACAATACAAAACTGAACCAACAGAAAGCTACTTCAAATAATCCAACACTCTAAAATTAATTAAAAGCAATGACTCTATAATTTAATTTAAAACAATAGAAAGCAAGATAAATTATACACTAAACAACTATAAAAATTCAAATCAAAATTGCAAAAGACAATCGCGGTATCATAATTCGCAACTCTAAACCAAACACGATTATCATTTCTTCGCAACTCTAATTCAACCCGTAATCATCTTTCGCAGCACTAACAAGAAAAACCGCGATTTGCCCAAAACGATGATGAACGATGATGAACGATGATACAGAAAAAAAAAAATACAACTACAAATACTAAAAGAGCATAGTGACAAAGTAGTAACGAGAATGACTTCCCATGCTCTGGACCCATTTAAAGGATCCAGAAGATGAGAAGTCATTTGTTGTGACCCTCTTCGTGGCAGTTTGCCGGGCCTCTTCGGCTTATAGCCTCTTCTTTCTTCGAGCGCAATGCCCGCTGAAACTTACATCTAGCTCGAGTCTTTCTAATCGCAAAGCAAAAAATAACTTATAACGGTAAAATAATATTATAAATCGCGGAAGCTGACCTCAATACACATGGACGACCATCGATCATAGTGATATCGCGGAAACTGATCCCAATACACATGGACGACCATCGATCATAGTGATCGTTGTCCGTTCGCATGTGCGTGCTCGAGCAATACCTACATAAACGTTCGTTTCGGGACCTACTCGCGACCTATTCGCGACCACGACCGCGATACTAAATTCGAAAAATCGAAAAGCAAAACCAGAAACAAGTGACATGCTCCATTTGTTCCAGTTTCATTGTCAATTTTTCAAATTAGATTTCCAGAAACAGGTTGAACACGCGAAAAGGGAACTCGCGACCAGAGACTGTGCCAACCTGCCCGGCCCTACCTACTTAGAAGTAAACACAGGCATACCAGAAACTAAGCTACCTATCCTAACCAGTCGCCCTATATTTAAAAAATGGCAAAGCAGGCACGCCAACACATTCACTCTACGTTTCTCACACATACCACTCGGGCGCAGACCTAAACTAGAGAGAACGTCCCCGGGACGCCTCCGACACCCAAGCTTAACACATAACTTTCACTCTCTAATTTACATACCATTTTCCTGAAATCGACTGACATTGGCTAGCGACCATTGCGTAAAACGTGATTAAAACACGTTTATATTTACAACTACATGTCAGGCATTAACGACTAAGAAAAAATACATACAAATTCTATGGAAATTACTTGTACAAGTTGACTTGGAATCATTATTATAATTGATAAGTATAGTTATAACAATAGTGCAATAATAAATTCGTAATTCTTTAAATTAGCGCATAAATATTTTAAATACTACAACTTATAATGAATGGAACAATAAAAAAGCGACGCAATTCCACATCCTAACAACACACCCATATGCGGAAAATACGTCGTGCACGATACGATAACACATTGTCAGTCGCAGAGAAATTTTTTATAAAATTACAAACTATGGTCATCGTGCGCAATGTCTTTCACCCACCCAAGTAGCACCTGGGCACGTGAGTGAGATCCTGACAATGAACACGGAATGGATTAAACCTGAAAATCCTGAACTGAAAAAATAATTAGTTTATGTAATTTGTATCTAACGGACTATTGCATTATTCTATTTCAAATTGTAATAACTCTACTCTTTCAAAAATTATTGAAATTGCAAGAGAATAAAGACAAGACTTGAATTTATTAAAAAAGATATGAAATCTAACAACTGATTAACCAATCAAAACCAAACAATTGACTCTAAATTAAGTATTAATAGAAACAATCTCAGGCGATTTTTTCATCAAAGCATTTTTGAAAATGCTAAAGCAGCCTGACTCAAACTTGTTGCCTTGACTCAAAAATCTGCCTGTCGCGAAATATCTCCTTGCACATCAAATTTCATTTTTTTTGAGGAAAGAATTCTAATCTATTATATTTATATTTTAAATTGTAGTGAACTACACAATTATAAAATTCAATTAATTAAATCATTTAATACTATTATAAAAGCGAAAAGGAAGTTGGAAATTATTAATTAATATAACAATTATTAATTGTTAATTATTGTAACAAAATATATTATCATTATATCAATAACTACATGTTTCATAGCAGCGAAGTCGGTGGGTATCCGTCTTCTCTACTACGGAACGTTCAAATGAAATTCATTTTAATGATTCTTTACAATTTATCTATTCGTATGGAAATTTCGATTTTGGAAACGTTTATATTGAATATATTTTGTTTTTACAAGTAATTGCTATATTCAAATTAATTGTTAAATTTGCGATGTGCAAGAAGCCCTATCCTAATCTAATACATAAAAAACCTGAAAAAAATGTTACTATTCGCGGATATATCCGCGGTCACCATGCTCATCAAAAATTCTACGTATACAACCAGTCACCCGTGTCGATTTGGACCTTTCATCCTACGACATGATTGAATGACCAGAGGAATAAAAATGCATGCGACTCACTGCGAAAAATGACGTTATCTGCACTGGACCAAGAAAAGACGTCGTGAAGATCCTCATGAAGCAGATACCACTGAGAATCCCTTGTAGAAGTGAATGCCGTGAAAAATTTCTTGAAAAGCATAAAGACACGATGTTATTAATGAAAATTTTAATAATGATAAAAATTGGGGCTCTAATAATTTGAAATGTTTCTATTTCACAGTTATATCTTTACATTACATTCAATGGAAAGAGAACTGTAGAAAATAGAATTAATTCAAGTGTAATGTGTTAAAGTACTTACATTCTTAGCTTTTGAAGTATCGTAAGATTCTTAGAGGATAAGGGCATTGTAGAGAATCTCTAACAAAACATAAAACATTAGAATTTGTATTTAAAAACAAAGCAGAATCTTAAGTTTCAGATAAATATTTAAAAAGTATACGTAATAAAATGACCGTAACCGTAAGTGTGAAATCGACAATTGAAGAAATATCAGCACGAAAAGCTCCAAATCTTACTCGATACTTACTTGATGCTCATTGAATCGTTAATCACAAGCGTATTAATTGAATTAATTAAATGATAGTATTAATGAGGTATAAATGGAAGTAAAAGAGTGTCAAAGAAGCGACGCTATCGAAGAGATACCGATGAATTAGAGAAAGTTACGAACCTAATGCGACGTAATGCGAGTTAGTCAATTACAAGGTTACAATATTCGTACCGGTTAAAATTGAAATTAAATTTTGGCATAAAATTATGAACAACTTTTAGCATAATATGTTCTATTTAAATGTTTATATGCTATTGTTTCTTTAATTGTTGATAATTATGTGTAATTTTACAGTTAAATCTTACCTTGAGTTGATGAAAAAAATACATGTTTTACCTTAAAAATACAAAACACAAACACAAGTCTAACAACTAATGATTTAAATTTTTACCTGAGAACTTTTGGATGATTCTTCTGGATAATACTTTCTTCCTCACAGACGAGATGTGCTTCCTTCCGCCATGTTCCCGCTTTAAAATCGATCGTAAGAAATATCGATATGTTCGAGAATCGTAGGAAATGTGTTCCATGTTTCACCGTTGGGGCGCTGCAATCGCACGTTTCGCACCCAATCATAACTTGGAATAAAAAATAAAAGAACTCTGGTCTAAATCAAATACACAAAATTCATAAGAAATTCTTAAAAAAGAACGAAAATATTCACAGACTTGATAAAAAATTGTTAATAATTTAAACTGAAACATGAGAAATTTTATTAAATATGTACAACCTTAATTACTATTTAGTATTGGAATTATTAAAAATTACGCAGTATGAAGTTAAGGAATCAACGAATAAGTAGAAAATGTTATAATAGAAGTGTGTATGTAAAAGCATATAATAAAATACATATATATAAGAATAAGTTAGTCAATTACGTGGTTACAATATCTACTGATTAGAATTAAAATCAAATTTTGATATAAAATTATAAATTATTTCTCATAATACGTTCTATTTAAATGTTTATATACTATCATTTCTTTGATTGTTGAAAATTATATGCAACAATTATTTGGTTAAATCTTACCTTCAGTTGAAACCAAATATACGTTTAAAACTTAAAAATTCACAACACAAACACAAATATAACTATTGATTTAAATTTTTACCTGAGAACTTTTGGATGATACGTTCTTCTGGATGATTGTTCTGGATAATACTTTGTTTTTCACAGACGAAGTGTGCTTCCTTCCGCCATTTTCCCGTTTTAAAATCGATCGTGAGAAATATCGATATGTTCGAAAATCGTAGAAAGTGTATTCCGTGTTTCACCGTTGGAGCGCTGTGATCCTACGTTTTGCAAGAAACATTAACTTGAAATAAAAAATACAAAAACTCTGGTTTAAATCAAAATTCATGAGAAATTGTTTTTGTAACAAGACGAAATTGTAACAAGTACTGATAATTTTATTTTTCATAAAATTGTAACAAGTATTGATAATTTTTTATCTAGTGTATAAATATTTTCATTCTTTTTTAAGAATTTCTCATATACCTCGTGGGACAAAAAAATACATTGTATGCTAGGTCTATTCATATACATATCTCGTTCGTAGCTAAAATAAAAGAATTCTTTATCGATTAATTCTCAATTGATAAGGTAGAAAATATTTGTTAGGGAATTTTATTTTCTAACAGTTTAAATTCACATGATACATGCTATAATTGTATTGTATTGTTTATAACATTATAACTTCTGAATCCCGCCAAATATAATACAACAACGTATGTTCCTTAATTGTAAAAAATGGATACGTCTGAAGAAACACCAAGTGAATATATATTACGACCAATGAATTGTGAGTTAAATCAACTTTCTATGCCTGATGGATCAGCTATGCTAATGCAAGGTAGGTTATGTTTGTTGTCAATGTTATTATTTATTATTATTATTTTACCAACGATGTTTTATATATTGCAGGAAATACTGCAGTAATTGCCGGAATTTATGGACCAGTAGAAGCAAAACCACAAAAAATGATTTATGATAAAGCATCAATTGAAGTATCGTACAGTCCTATCAAAGGTCCAACGAGTAAGTCAAACTAAATATTTTAAATTAAAAATTTAGTTGTTTCTTAATATAATGATTTATGTATTAATTTTTCAAGAGGTGGATGATAGGATGACAGAAATGTATATCAAAGAAACCTGTGAGGCTGCAATAATTGTCACTTTTCATCCAGCATCTGCTATATGCATTAATGTACAAGAATTGGAAGATTCTGGTGGGGTATGATTTCTTTTATATTCATAGCTTAAAATTATTTATGTTTTAAATTAATAAATAACCTATTTCGCAGATGTTGGGTTGTACAATAAATGCAGCTTGTTTGGCACTTATTAATGCTGGCATTCCAATGAAATTTACTTTTGCAGCAGTAAATTGTATGATACAAGAAGACAGTGAAGATATCATACTAGATCCTGACAGTATTCAATTGCAGGTGAATATTAAACGAATATTTATGTACTTTAAGGAAATAATGAAACATTTAACGCATTACTTGATCAAATTGTTAATTATTTTAGGAGGCCAAAGCAGAATTTACATTTGCATTTGATAGCATGGACAAAAATGTTATATGCTGTTATACTACTGGTTGTTTTACAGAGACAGAATTTTTAAAAGCAATGGACAGATGCAAACAAGCTAGCCAATATGTATTTGATTTCTATAGAAATCTTGTAAAAAAGTATGCAAATTTGATATAACACATATTTTTGTGGAATCTAGTGTTCTTCATTTTCTCAGAAGTGAATGATCCCGATGAGTTTTCCATTATAATAATGAGTAACTTAAGCTTTTCGTTTTTCTATTTACTATTGTTTTCTATTTCATCGACAATAATATGTAATTACTTAGTTAATCTCCCATATGATTTCAAATCATGAAAGATGCATATAAAAAGCATATATACTTATTTCAAATATCAAGTTCTCAACTATAGCAAATTGGTGATTGGTACTGATTAACACGTGTCAAACATGACAAATTATACATTAAACTTTTATTTTTACGTTTTTTCTTTATAACTATAAAGCCGTGTATGTATGTGCTTATTTTTTTAATTTTCGCGGTTTATTTAAAAAGAAAATATATATATATAGTCTTTATTTACCATTTTAATCTATAGAGGGCGCAATAAAACTGTCGGTATTTCAGAACACGCTATACAAATACGAAATCCTGGAAGACAAAATTTATTCTGTACTTCATTCGTAATTCTGTATCGTATTTGTAATGAAGCATTTGTTGAATTTGTTTCTGACACAATCATGCCATTGTGCCTGTGTTTCGCATTCACTATTTGACTAACTTTGACCATTTTACTTGATGTAGTTCCTTAACTGATCGTTGTTTGAACATAGTCACAAACGAGGTATATGAATAGACCTCGTCATAGACGTAAGGTGCAAAGTCTTCATATACCTCGTCGGTGCCTTTTTTGTCGGTATTTCAGGTCATGAGCCATGTAAGATGCTTTTGGTGTATTCACGTACCTCGTCTGTGCTTCCGTTTAAAGTTAACCGTTTCAACTGCAGATGGCTCCACTAATTTCTCCACAAGGTGCTGCTCTCTATCGGTAACTTTAGTCACTAATTCGTGTTCTCAATTCGCTGTTCGTCGCGTTCAAATAAAATTTCGTTTTCGCGTCGTTTTCGTGTTATAAATCATAGTTTAGTCCTTACTACACGTAAATTACACTATGTAATCAAAATAACTATTTGCTGTTGTCACTTTTCGCAATAGAACTCTTTATTACAACAATATTTCTGTTTATATTCAGATCACCATTGGAATCAACTGGGAGACATTTGTAACCGCCATATTTCAAGTTCAAACGGCCGTTTCCCGAGGATGTAGGTTCATTAATATCAGTTTACTATTTAATTACCTAGTAATTACACGCGCGTATGATCATTTTTATGACGCGAACGCGTGCAGTTGCACTAACGCGGTCGAAGTTATGTTATCGCCTCCTTAGATATTCTCGTGGAATATTTCCCTGTACATGCATAAATATCGAGAAGTAAATTGAAGTCAACAGGTGGCTTCTTCGTCGCCGTAGCGATATAACTTTAAGTTTCGCGGTCATTTATCATCGCACTCCATTAACTTACGCCGTAACAATCGGCGTTTCTTCGACGCAATTACGGTAAACTTTCGTGCAGCTTTAGCAAACTGTGCATATGCTTTTGTAATAACAGCGACGACTTTCCGTCGCCATCTTGTCTATCGAATACGATGAATTATTGTACAACTGTTTTCTTAGTTCCCTCTTCCGTCGTGATAGCTCGAGCGGCGCGACGAATCGCTGACTCAGCTGTGTCAATCATTTTCGTTGCGTTAATTACCACGACTGCTTTCAGAAAGACTACGCGTTGTCGTATAATTTAAAATTATAGATTGTACACTTGTAACCTACATGTATATATGTATACATGTATACACAGCGTATCAATCTACAAGATACCAAAGAAATAACCAACGTGAAGTTTGAAATTTACGAATCATTTCAGGCGATCGATCATATTCGCGCAATTTCGAAACAATGCGGCAATGCATACAAATAGACTTTGCCGATAATCTTTGCATTACCATGCAAGAGTAGATATGCATCGGTTATGCATGTTAGAGCTTCGTTAAAGCCGGTGCGGCATGTGGCGAACGTGACATCGTGGAATAAATAAAGTTACATAATACGGTGGAATAAATGCGCATATCGATGTCGTACCCGTCGCATTTGCATCCGCGCACGTGGTACGACGTTTCAACTTATCGCCGTGGCGCGGCGCTATTAAAAACGAATGGCAACCAATTACGCGGGAATGCAATTGCGGCCATCTCCGCAACGAAAACGATCGTTCGTTGCGATATTCGCCAGATCCGTTCGCCGAGTTTGATAATTGCCTAGTCGGCCAATTATCATTCGTATCTCCGTCAGAGTTCGAAGTAAACCTGTCCGAAAGTAATTACGCTGCCGTGACTGAAATTCAACCGCGTTCGTACGTTCGTTCTCCCGTTTCTGGAACGGCAACGAACGACCCCCTTAACGTGCAGGATAACGAGGTCCATCCGCGATTCCGGTTATCGCTGCTAACTATCTTAGACTCTCTTCCACGGAAGCAAAGTCTTTTACCTGACATTGGAAATATAAGAAAAATCCTCGCAACGTCCTTGCTCGACGAGGATTCGCAACCTTGGTCCGTGGGTCGTCCTACGCGATTATCCGTGTATCTATACGCGACAAGCTTGCAACCGATCGACTGTACGCGTTAGCCGCCTCTTGGCGTACCGTACGTGTGTCCATCCAGCGTGGGTGACAGAGGAGAGGGTGTGCTGTCTACGAAGGAGATCCTGAAGAAGAGAGAAACGAGAAATAGAGAGAGGAGGAGGACGAATGGGGTGCGAGAGAGGCAGGGCAAGGAGGAGCAAGAGAGACAGAGAGACAGAGGGACGCGTAACGTGAAACGAAAGGGGAGGGAGAGAACAGCTAAAAGGGGGGGGAGAGCAAAGTAGGGTGGGCGGCGACCGTTTCAAACGGAGGAGTGCCGTAGGGGCCGATAGGAACGAGGACCGTTGAGTTTGAGTCGAGGTGAGTGAAGCGCGGGCGTCACGACGACGTCGGCATCGTGGCTGGCCTCCGCCAATCCGTCCCTCAGCGGCCATGTTGCTCGTGTACCTGGGGCGGAGCGCCGTGGTTTCTGTCTTTTTACGTTCTCGAAGCTTCTCGTCCGCTCGCTCTTTCGTTCCCTTTGCTCGCCTCCTTCTTCGCAAACCAACGTCGCGTCCTCGTCTTCTTGTCGTTTCTATTCTTTTCCTCCTTTTGCCCTTTTTCTTTTCTCCTCTCTTCTTCTTTTTGCTCCCTTTTTTGTTTCTCCGCGCCGTGCTCTCCCCTCCTCCTCGCCCCCCCCATCTGGGGCGCGTACCTTGTTCCTCTTGTCCGCGCTCGCGTTACACTTCTCGCAGTCGCGCTTCTTTGTAGCTCCTCTTTCTGCTCCTCGGGCACCTTCTCCTTCGGGGGTAGCCGATCGCACCTGTGTGACCGGTGACGTAATATAGCTGGTATCTTGACCGCCAAGCGATCCTCTTCGCTCCGGCACAAGAACCGATCGTGTCACGGTAGCGCCGATCTTCGTGGCGTTTATGAACGCTCCTTATATTCTTCGGTTCGTTTAATCGTTCTATATATAAAGTGGTAGCTTATGGAATTTGCAACAATTACCAAAATTGCTCATTCGTTGCTGTGATTGTTAATTATCCGCGTTATGTAAACGACTTATTCAATTGTTGTGTAAATGATTTAACATCGCAATTTAATATTACAATGATTGTCACGTGAATGACTTAACGTCATTCCCAGTTCCATACGCCGTCTCCTTTAACACGATTTTAACCACAAATTTGAGATTTCGAAGTCGCCGGAATTTCACTAACTCGACTAATCCGGGGACGATGTTTGATCGAAGAATTATACCCATCTCCGGCGTAGCAAGCCGATCGGTCCGCGCGGAATCTTCCACAGGAGGATTGTTACTCACTTAGACTCTGTCGCCTCGATAGAATCTGGAAGATATACGGGACGGAGGGACAACATCGGCGAAGTCGAAGTGAATTATTCGCAGCGTGGACACGAGCAATTATTAGGATGCGCGCAGCCACTCGAGTTTCCCTGCGCGTTGGTCCGTCTCTGCGCGGCGGTTGATTTACGCCGCGTTGCCCGCCGCGTAACGTTTTCGCCTCGCGACTCGGAAATAACAGCTCCGTACTTAACGCTTCGTTTTACGATTACGCGAATCGCGTGTAATTGCCGGCTGCGAGCAGCAGCCGCTGGCTGCAATTGTACTTCGCCTTCGAGATCGCGTCAACTGTCCTATAGATCTTGGCGCGGCAAAAGAGAGCCGGGATAATTGCGCGAACGCGGGCCCTGCCGGGAAACTCCGCAATTACGGGTACACGTGCGTGTTCCGCACGTACGCGACGGCGTTGCTTTCTCGCGGATGGAATTCCACGGCTCGTTGCGATCCGCCTTACAAATCAATTAGCCGAACACGAAGGTATCACCGAGGAAATCGAGAACGATCACGTTTCGTTGCGCGATCGCCTTCGAGAATTCACGTTTCCTTCTGTCGCATGCCCGAAGATACGAAAGAAGGGACTACCTGGAGTCCGATAAGAAGCACACTTTCAGATATTTTATTTAACAAAGATCAAATTGCAGATCAAATTCTGCTGAAAACGAAACGGGGTTCAGCGAATTCTATGGAGATGATTCGAGACGTGCCAACGATGTCGTTTGGTTTAAATATAGCTTTCGTTAACGTTTATCAACTTCTTTCCACAAACAGAGATAGTATAATTAAATATTATTCGGTCGACACGGCAGCGCGGTGACATTGTCCGGATTCTTTTGGTGCATCGTGGCTTACGCTCGAGCCAAAGATAGTGGATCGACAGTGGTAAATGATACGATACGCAAACGCAATGTATTTTACGCGTTCAAACTTATCTCCTCGAGAGAGAGAGAGATTGTTTGCAGTTAAATAATTTCGCGAATGAGAATAAAAAATGGGGATAAAAATTGGCGAAACATTTTACAGCGGTAGCTCGAACTTGAGTAAATAGGTAGCAATCCGAACGAAGTTTCAACGACGCTTCCACGTGTCATTAGAAGCGTAAAATAGCGAGTGGAGTTCAATTATCCGCACTTGTATTAAAGTCTAAAGACGAAAGAACAGCGTTCGTACGATCGTTTCACAATTCAGCCGTCCTCCTATCCGGTGGAAAACGCGGCGTCCGGCACGCGGATCCCCCGCGTGTTTGCGTAACCCGACAAAATATACAGATCGAATTCGGAGTGATTTGTTTTCTTTGCCGTTAGAAATTTTGTTCGGCCGTCCTAGGTGGCTACCGGGCGAAAATAAACATTTTTCCGGGCTTTTTTGCACGCGGGCTCGCTACGTTATTCGCGTCGACGCGCGCGTCAAATAGTTGGAAACGGCCCGAGCATTCATCTTCCAACTATTATCTCCAACATAACTCATCTGTTTTTCCCATCGGCCAAATTGCCGTTCCCTCCCGAAATCAACCAATCTCCTCCCTTTCATCCTGTTCTCTCCATTCTGTCAAACACTGCCCGCTTTTACACCGATGACTTACGATTCACGGAGAGAGAGAGAGAGAGAGAGAAAATAAAAAAAAAGCGTATCGCCCCCGAAATCCCGAAATCCCGTTCCATGATTTACCGAGGAAGAAAAATATTTACCTGCGACACAGGCTGGGTGCAAAAATTCGCGACTCTCGCGAAAATCGGACGCGCGCTCGATGAAAGCTCCCTCGCAATTTTTAATCAGCAAAGTTCATCGTCTATCTTGATAATCCACTGCCACCTTAGTGTCGTAACGTCAAAGTACCTTGCTATATTTTCACGCGCATTCTGTGCATTTTTACGTTTTTGATATTTGCACATCCGCGAGTTGAGTAGTCGTCAGGTTCCTAGTACCTGTGCCTACGTATCTAGCAACGATATCGCGCTATTTCACGTTCCTACTTGACTTTCCTTCGTCGGGGCATCGAGTTTCAGGGTTCTGAGGGTTCTGGAAGCCGGACGAGCATCCCGCGGACGAGACCTAGCTATCCACGGGGGTCAGAAACGTATCCGTAAGAGAGAGAGAGAGAGAGAGAGATCTCGTGCTCGATCCGTTCTCGGCAGGGATGCTCCGAATTCCGAAAACGAGACCGTGCTCCTCTCGTGGGCGGATCGTGGCCCATAAATACTTGCGGTGTAAACACGAGTCGCCGAATGTTTGGCCAGCCCGGGCTCGGCCAACCGTGCCACGGATTCGATCGTCTGATGTAAACCCTTTGGTTAAATAAACCGGCTGGCGGCGTACGAGCCACGTTTCGCACGCACACACGTTCGACGATCGTTGTCCGGCCGTGTTCGTGAGCAATAGCGCGCGCGAATTAATTATTAATTTACACCCCTTTGCCCGTGCCTCCTTGCCCCCTGATCGAGAGGCCGAACGCGGCGTTGAAACCAGACGAAATTTGCGGCGTTCGTCGAGCCAAGAGGAAGTTTGCCTCGACGTTTGCGACAGACAGAGACGATATCGGTTTCACGGAGTATCGAAACTCGCTGCGGAGGGGGCGAGAGGCGGAAATTCAGACCGGTCGATAGTGAAATCCGCGGCTCGAGGCGTGAGGATTTTATCTTCGCAGTTACGAGCTCTTATCTGATTCGGCGTGGCCCCGCTTCGGAGGAAGCAATAAATCATCTCACCTCGGGGGGGAACAATCGAAATTCAGGTATCGTCACGCGGCGGTCATGAGATCCGTCGTTGCGACATCGATCCCGATCTCTCTCGGCGACGCGGAAACTCGGCTATTTTTGCACGTCTGAATAATTTTGCAGTACCGCGATGTATAGTTGGACGACACACAAGTGGTAGATGTACATGTCCAGTTCGTATCGACTAAAATATTTGACAAATCGTGCGCGCATCTGGTGCTTGGCAAGTACTCGGCTATTCGCGAAAAGAACGTACGAGGATTTTATTAACAAGTGCTAAATCATCGCTGATGCCTCGCGTACGCGGTTCTTTAACATCTCCTTCTCTAATTTATCGCCTTTGAGATGAAATAGAAAGCTTCGACGTATTTCCAACATATCGACGTCCATTTTTTGAAACTCTCAGCGAGAATCGTATATTTACGTTGCGAGAAACCAAAAATTCACCTCGCTTTACCAAGAATGAACTCGCCCTCGCTCTAAACACTCGTGCCTCCTCGAAATCGAAAGCCTATAAACTTGTCGACGAAGGTAATAGTTTTTATCGATATACGTTGGCGACTCACTGGTACCTGCTTGAAACATACGCGTTAAAGACATACTGTGCATAAAGGAACTGTGAGAGAGGAAAAATCTCGACTCGGCCCGTCGATCGCGTCGTCGAATAAAAATCAACTAACGACAATTGATCGTGGAAACCACCGGGCGAGCAGGCATTCCGGCCTCGAAATACCTCGTTCGTAAACGTGAATATTACCAAACTACCCTCGAGCGGACGTGTCGCGGAATGCGCCGATATACGAGCGAACATCGCAGTTATCGCGGCAAATAGCCGTCGTTTTTCGACGTGGCCAGCAGAGAAAGGAGGGTGGCGCGTCTCGTCGTCAAGGCTTATTCATAACGCGCGAGTAGTGCACGTGCAACCGCGAGGTGAGAGGCACGTTTATCGCGGTGCAGCGTGCAATGTGCGTCGGGTGGGCCGCGCCACGGGGGTCTCTCGTCTCGGACGTGTATTTATGGCCGAAAAAATATTTTATCATAATAATACGAAGATACGTTGCCGCGTCTCTCTCTCTCTCTCTCACACACGCACACACGCACACACGTACATACTCACACACGCACTCTTTTTTTCTCTCCCTTTCTCTCCGCTTAGGCGTCTTTCGGACGATCGCGGTGTAAATGAGCAGCCCGCGCGTCCAACGCGCAAAAGAGTACTCGAATCTCTCGACGTCGTCCCGTTTCCACGCAAGGGACTCGAAGGTGGACACGTGGAAGAGGCGATAGGTTCGCCCGATTACCAGAAAGTTATTAGGATATCGATCGGAATCGTGGATTTTTCAGCGGTTTTTACAGCGGCCCGTCGGCGCACGGGGTGCCACCTGTGTGCTGCTGGAACTGGTGTCGGTTTGCACCGGCGAAACCGAGCCGCGGCTGTAATGCACGCTAACGAAGCATAAAATGTGAGAACGAGCGGAACGTATTACGCTCCCTAGTATACCGTTCGTTTTGCTCCTTTGTGCGCTCCGGTGCTCTCGAGAGTGGTCGAGAGCCTCGGAGTCGTTATTACGCTCAACGCTGTCGAGGGGTACAGGGAACGAAGGAGAAAAAAAATAAGAAGAAGAAGAAGAAGAAGAAGAAGAAGAGGAGGAGGAAGAAGAGAAAAAGGCGAAGCAGCGCCATCTCCGCGATACATTATTAGCGTAGGTACATCGCGGCTATCTTGGCCGCTGGTCGATCGTTACCGAGGTTCAAAGGGTCGGTGTCTCGCGTCTCTCTCGACTCGGCTCTTCTCACGGAATCCGGGATTCGCGTCGGGTGCCGCCGTTTTTAATCGTCCTTTAAATCCCGGAAGGTGTTCCCCGACGTCCGAGCGAGCTTCGTCAGAGTCAACTAAATCGATGATAAAAGTGCGCGCTTCTTCCTCCCGTTCGTTGGCATCCGGGCTCGTCGCGCACAGTCCGCCAAACGCGTTGACCGAACGCGCGTACGCACGCTGGGAACGTGGCATTCTTACTTAAAACGAAAAAAGTCGCCGGGAGAAGTCGTGGTATCGTGTTCGGTTGGTTGCTCGCCGCGACGTACGTTCGGGCGAGTTACGAGGCGGTCGCGCGAGCGGTTGCAGCTGCGACTCTAATTGCGATACCCACTCGTATTTGCATATACGCGGGAAATATCCTCCCGTTCCGCGTACCTGCGATTATTATTAACTTCTCGATGGCCGGGGCACCGCTGCGATGGAACTTCCATTGGCTGCCATTTTACCGTCGTTGTTATTATTGTTTCATGTTTACTGCGCGTCATAATCGACTCATTACGAGGGAAGAGAAAATATATGGGCAGTTGAAGACCGTGCATTCGGCTGCGGGAGTGAATGTTGTGACTTCGGTTTTACGATCTGTAAGGTTACCTCGAATTGAGATATCTTGTTACTTTTTCACTCGGCGTCTATGGATGAATATGTCTGACGTTGAACATTTCAAATTTCAAGCGTTTGTCGTTCTGCTTCCGGTGTGATTCGGAAAGTAGTCGACGAGAACGTTGCTGAAGTTATTGAAACGATTTGTTCTGCTCTTGGTAGAAAACAATATATATCGACGATTCAAGGTACTCGAGGAGCAAATATCTAACAATTGGAATCTCGAGTCGTTTTTGGAAACAGACATACGTTTTCTTCGAAAAACTGCAGGATTCGTTGTTAAGACCATCCATCGTGTAACGTTGACGTTGTTCAGAGGTTGTTGTACCTTTCTGTCGCGGTACTCCAAATTTTGTGCGACGGGGTATCTATTGTATTTACAGACCAGCGATGTAATAACAACATACAGACGCTGAATAATGGCTGAGAACAGTACGCTCATCGCTTTATAGAAATAGTTTGTTTAAAAACTCACCGACTTGGTACGTTGGAATTAAATAAATGACTCGTCGACGTATTCGCAGGCTTCAAACATTATTCCTTGGATTAAACACAGCAGTCTCTCCGTCTTTTACAACGATCTACTTTATACAATCAGCAACGAATAGAAACGAAACAATCGGTAACGATTCATGAGGATAAAGAGCTTTTCGAATAACAAAATTCGTTGTGTAAAGTTTCGAATTTTATCGTTGCGCGTTGACTTTTATCGCGTCGTATCGTAACTGTAATAATAATAAAGGGTAAAATTATCCTCACTCCGTTTAAAACAAAGAAGATACTTGATTATACTTGATGTTGATTATTGCAACAGTTAAAATTAACAAAAAGAAACAGCTTGACAAATGGAACAGAGTTAATATTACCGTTAATATTATATAAACGTAATTATATCAAAATTATAAAATTTGTCTCAACGCGAGACTTTTTATTAACAATATTATACGAGTAAGCGTGATAAATTTGTCGCGCAATTTTGTAAATCAGTGGCGTCAGTTTCGAGGAGCGAAGCTGCTCAGCTGCCGATTCTAACAATCCGTTGCAGTGTCTTTTCATTCGTCTCAGAGTTCATTCGTCTCATTGATGGATTTGGAATTTCGTCGATCGTAGTATCGCGACCGATCACAGCCGGCGATTTCTAACGACGATTTTTCGACAGCAGTCGCGGGTACATCGTGAGCAGCCCCGCTGGCGATCGTTAAAGTTCCATTTATAACCCAGCAAGTAGTTTACAGTTTGGCGAAACGCGATGAATAGAGTTGTTTGGGCTGATCCTCGAGGATCCGATGACACGGCACTGGCCGCTGAATCGTGGGTGTATCATTAATCATCGTTCGGCGAAAAAAACAGATTGCGCCGCTTCGATGACGTCACGAGATTTTGCGTATTGCTTATTGAGCTTTTCGTTGCTTTTCCATTTTGCAAAGGATAATGTTTTCCTAATTGCGTTACGAAGAGAACGTAACGACCAAGTAATTGAACTATGAGCAAGATAAACGGTCAATTGTTGTGTCGATGACCTCGCGAATAAAATTTTTCGAACAAAAGATCCAATTAGTTCCGAACAGGTAATAATTGGATTATCTTAACTTAATCAACTTGACTTTGACAATTTAATTTTACGAGTCTGTCACAAATTGACGCGTGATTGTTCTTTTCCGAGATAGATTCCTCGAAATTGATTCTCAAATAAGGCAAAGTTTTAAAAGAAAGTTACAACTTCGTCCTCCGCGCGTCTCTTGGCTCAGCTCGTCGTTCCTCTCGGAATTCTAAATTGCGCGTGACGATCTGATGGAATCATTAACGAAAGGATGGCAAAAGGTTCTCCGCGATTTTCCTTTTCATCGACTTCATCTACCCCCCGCCTCCCCCCCCCCAGAGTGCACGCACGCTGGTATTCATCATCGGCTAGATCGGTTTAACGATCGGCCGGTCGATCGAGGGAAATGCCGGCTCGCAACTTGGCGGAAACGAGCGAAAGAGAAAGAGTCTTTGGAAAGAATCGGTGAAGCCAGAGGGCTGCGGGGTAAGTTTCACCCTGACAGCAGGTGAAACGTCCATCGCGTCCGCCCACATTTGACGGCTGCGGGTTACCTCTGGGCACTTAAACTGAAATCTTGACCGCTCCACGCCCTTCGTTTCCCCTCCAAGCCGGCCGGAGATCGGTCATCCCGGCCGGTCGATCTCGCGCGGTTTTAAAAAGCGTGGCAAGGGGTGGCCCACCGCATTTTGCCCGGCATTATTCGTCCCTGCGGGTGATCCCCACGGCGCGCTGCTTTCTCTTCTTCTGACCCTTCCATCTTTCCTTTCTGGCACCGCGAGAAGCTTTTTGTTTCTTTCTTCTTCCTCCTTTGTCTCCCCTCCAGCCACCGCCGACCATCGCCGGGCTTTTTCCTTCTCTCGCAGCTCGCATTGTATCCTTTTATGAAGTCGTGCGCCCGGCTCGAATCGCCAGAACGCGATCTTTCGACGTATCGGCGTATCTCTGCCTCTTCTCTTGCCTCGCCTTCCCTTTCCCTCCTGCCCCCCCGCCTCTCGCGATCTTCTGCTTCGAACGGAGCTTCTGCCGTGCTCGATGGGTTCTTCCGACTGTTCAAAGTGACGAAATTTCTAACGCTCCACGGGAATTTTGGAGAATCTTAAATCCTTATTCCGTTGATACAGCGATGGAAAATCTTTGTCTTCGAATCCAAAGTTTCCAAGAGAGCCCGAGGGATCTACAAACGTGGAAAGTCTGTTATTCTGCGAGTAAGGAAATAAGTTTAATAATTCGCTGAAACGTTCCTGCGTCGCGAATCTCTGTGTTTGAAGCAATTGCCAAACGTCGGATCGTCGAATTAATTACAAAACTGCGGCGTACGATTTCGCAGAGGTATCGCTTTCGTTGATCGGCCTCGTTGTTTTCTACTCGTCGTAATTAATAGCCGTCGAAATTACATATGGAAATTGCCGATATCCCCGATATCTGGCGTAAAACCACGGTTATTTACGCGTGGCGATCGGACTGCTGCATTAATTTTTCGTCGTGACTGGCCAAATATAATTTCGTTCGTCTCTTTTTCACCTTCTCTCTCTCTCTCTCTCTCTCTCTCTCTCTCTCTCTCTCTCTCTCTGTCAGATACCCGTTTCTGCCCGTTGGAACTCGAGGAATTCCTAGACACGGCGACGACGTGTTTTCAACAGGTGTGCCTGGTTCGTCGGCCCAGGGAGTTATGAAGTCTCGGCTGGAGTAATCGGTAATTATAGGTTTCTCTCGGACCATCTTCGAGAATGAGAATCCTCCGAGTCGTCCGATCGTTGCGGCTTATCTCGTGATATGACTCGTTTCTACATCCTCGATTAGTTCCATCGATTAAACCGAGATACAGAATTTTTATCGGTATCGCCACGGTGAGATCGAGGTGGCGTATCTGCCAGACGTTGGCACTGATTTCCCTCTGTTTCTTCGTAAAAGTATTTTTTAGATTTTTAGGGACTTCTCTTTGTATATTCCTGGCACTTTGATTCTTCCGACGCAGTCCTGGTATTCGTCGCGAAGACGTTTTCAATTTGGTTTCTAAACTAGATTTAATATACTTTTGTTACAACCCGTTGTACTATTTTCATACAACGGAATTTCTCTTGTAAATTGCAATGTCCATCGAACTCTATATCGAGATTCGAGTGATCGATCGTTGAAAATCGTTAAGAAGAACCATAAAATAAAGAGGATCGGTCCCAGAATCCTCTGAACAGAATAGAAAGTAAAGGTTAACGTCTGTAAATGATTGAGAAAATGGCTTGGAAGTGTCCTCGACTTTATGTCAAAAATGGTCAGAAAAAACCTTGTCGAGAACAAGAGTCCAACAATAACGGGTAAATTTGAAACGATTGACGATGGCGCCATAATCCGGTTTATATTAGGTTGTCCCCTAAGTTTCTTCCCTTTTTTTGATGCGAAATGAATACACGATATTTTTTGTTTAAGATGGATTTATTATGTTATATATATGAACCGTTCTGTTCTATAACCTTCTTCCATCTCTCAGGAAGCCTCATTATGCCCTCTTTCCAAAATTGTTCAAGTTTACTTGTAAAATATTCATCTA
>KQ435736.1:223602-233636 GCA_001276565.1 Melipona quadrifasciata
CGGTGCAGAAAACATTTTAAAAGAGACTTTGTCACCAACGAAACGTACTTTGAAACCGATGCCATAAACGGCTAAGAGATACGCCTGCATTTTTATAAAATAGCGTGACGCGGAAGAAACTTAGGGGACAACCTAATAAAACCCGTCTAAAATTTTGTGAATGCGGAACAATGCGTGTTTAAAGAGATTTAAATGATCTTTCGCAAAATACGCAAACAAAAAGTTTTACAAGTTATTGTTACCACGGAGCTTTTCTATTTTAGCGTCTCTGATGGAAATTTTCTGCTTCAGTCGTCGGTATTTCAGAATTTTCATTCATTCCCTTTTTTTTTTTTCGTACAAATTAAGGGATGTCTTCATTACGAAATCAAAGAAACCCCGAAGAAAAGAAAATACCAAATTACAAATATCTCGCAATGTAATTATCCCACGAATGACGCAGGTTGGCCTACCACGTCGTTGAAGTCCTCGCGAGTAGTCAATTATACAGAAATTATCGCTGGAAACAATCTGGCCTTAAAATTTAATTCGCGCGCCAAGTGCGGTCGATCCGGTTGCGAGGATCCATAATCTCGTTAGTTACGAACTTCGCGATCGTTTTCACCTCGTCGGTGATATAAAATATCTCAACGAGGGTTCTCGAACGTCTCTTTCATCATCGCACGGGCAGGCCGCGTTCGACATTAAGAGATTGTTTGGCTCTGCACATGTCGCTGTGTATGGGAGCTCTTGGGTTTCGGGGCACGGGAAAAAGAACGCCATCGCCATTACTCATTCTTGCTTCTGTTTAAAAATACCGTCCGCGTGAAACACGGACCGAGTTGAAAGTCTCTCGTAGCGGAGGACAAGGAATACAGGCTAGGAGGGATTTGTTGCGTTTAAAAAGGTAAGAGAGAAAGAGAAAGGAAAGGAGACAGAGGGGGAGAGCAAGCAACCCCTGGTGCACGGGTGGTGGTTCGACACACACAACAGGGCAGGAGAGCTCCGACCTGTAGGCACATGACCCCCCGAATATTCGAAGACAATTAATCATAAGATGGCTGGGAGGAACGCGCGTGAGAAATACGAGACAGGGACGTCGCTCCTTGTATCTGGTTCATCAGCTGTGAGCCACGCTTCTCCGACAGCCTCTCGATTTACCAACTGAAAATAACAATCGAAGCTTTTAGTCGAAATGCTCGAAAAGTTACATAGCTGGTCCTCGTTGCGTAATAATTTACCCACCAACCGATAACATCAGTTACGGGCTCGTTTTTTTTTAGAATTTTAGAACTTTATGCGTTGAACGGGGACATTTGTCGTTTGTAAAGTTTGTTTTCCTTTTGTGCGAGAGAAGTCGTCTAACCGAATTAACGGTACCAGAGTTTTCTTGGTCGAGAGTGACAATTGAGGGGGTAAAATGGTAAATTGCAGATGTCAATTATACTTATCTGTAATTCAAGTGTATGTTAAAAGTTGATTTATTCAGTGTGAAAAACCTAAACGAGTAGGTACGATAAAATGATTTGAAACATAGACGCTTTTCAAACGTACTCGTATTTTAACACAATTTCTGACACTTAAATTTCACACTCCCGTTTAGACTGGACGTTCGTTCCAAGCATCTGTCATTTATTTCGCACAACTAACTCCGTTCCAAACGTGGTCCATTAAACGCGCGAAATCCACGGCGCGAGGATTCATCGGCTGTCGCGAAAAGCCGCGTATCTCTCAGCGAGAGCAGCATTTCCTCTCGGAATTGATCAGCCGCGTCTGTGGCCGCTGTCCTCTTTTTTTTTTTTTTTTCGTAGCCTGTGGTAATCTGAGCACCGGGTGCCGGAAACGAATCTTATCTGCGGAAGGCGAAAGAGCAAACAACAGAATCGGCGAACCACCGCGCGTTTCCCTCGCGCCGTCCAAACAAACCACGGTTTCTCCGCGCTCTCTAGTATCATGAATAATTGGGGATCCAGAACGCGCGGTTCTACCCGCTGCTCTCCTTTTCTCCCTTTCGTTCGCCTCCTCCTCCCAAGGACCCGACTTTAATCCCGTATGAATATGTAGAAGACCCAGACCTCGACCCGGTCTCTCCCTCTTTCTCCAAAACACGTACGCACGCATGCACTTCCCTTGCCTTTTCGTCGGCGCAACGTCGGCGACCACTTCGACGCTCCTTCATTTGCGATTTGCGCGATTAGCACAAACTCGAGCTAGCGGCGTTTCGCGAGAAGCGAGAACGAGAGGCTCGGCGGCTCTGTTGAGAATTTTCGGCTCGTCGAGCGGCGTTTTTAATGTGTTTTCATTGCGTCCGCTAGGAGTGATTTACGAGCGTTGGTAAGAAGGTACTGAGAGCTACAGTTTGTTTCCATTGTGTCGTGAAGAAAGATCCGTATGATTTTTAAACGAGGGACCGAAGCAAAGTGTCAATCCTCCGGGAACTTATAGCTTTTTTACCGCAAGTTGTAATAACGTAAATTTACTACTCGTGCAATGCCGGCGAATTGGCGCGCACGCCGGCGAAACATCCAACCGAAAGTAGTTTTTACAATTTTACCTGAGTAAATTACACCTCCACCGCGTAAAGATCAACTCGAACGGCCACAGTCTATATCTCACTCGTCAAAGTGTACAAAGGAATTTACACTGCTCGAGTCCGAAGAAGAGAACCCACCTGTTCTCAGCGTTTCACGAACTGCGAATCGATATCAATTTCGCATCATTCCTCGCGCCGGATCGTACGTTTTCCGTTTCTGTTTCTTTTTGTCCTTCTTTCTTGATACGCGCCTCGCGCGGAGCAAAGAGACGAGGAACTCGACGAAATTTATGGACGCACGGCTCCTTGATAGAAACTTTGAAAGTCAGGCCGGTGGAGCTTCCGTCGTGATGGCTGGCTACGAGCAGGCATTATGCACTTGGCGCGTAAAGTACACGAACGCGAAACGATTTCGAACGGTTGCGTCGGTTGTCGGCGTCGCGTCATAAAAGGGTTGACGGTTGTATATCACGCGGAGAAGACGAAGAGAGAGGGAGAGAGAGAGGCAGATAGGAAGGGAGGAAAGTACGAAGGATCGTGGTCGTGTTCGACGAGGATCGGTGGCGCGATTTCTCATGTCTCGGAGGGTACAGGTGTACCTGCGGGGACAAGATAATAATTAGTCCCGACGTCGGGACACCGATATTCCTTTCCGCCGCCCTCTCTCTTTCTCTCTCCTCCTTTGCCAGCTCGGAATCCTCGCTGCTCCGTGCAACGAACCGGGCATAATAAAGCGAAACAACAACGCGGAGTCCATAAATAATTCGGGCCACGGTGGTTTTCGGTGGTAGCGGCACGGGCGGGCCGTTCGATAATTGTTTTTATTCGCCGAACCGGCTAATTTCACGTGGCCCGTTATCGTTTCCATTAGCTGGCCATTTTTTACGGGCCGGATTTATCCGCGACGAAAATCTGGGATAAATTCCCAGTTTAGGAGCGGGAAGCGGGAAACGGAGAGGAATCGGCTACGTTTTCCGGTTGCGGTTCGCGCGCAAACAAACACATACTCCGTGGAATAGAGCGGAATAGAGCGGAATAGAGCGGAAGAATCGATACCACTCTCCGTCTATCGATCTATCTACTTATTAATCGGACGGAATCGATTGAAAAAGCTCGCGGCATCTGGACGACCGATCTTTCAATTTCCGACTGGGAAGCTTGGCCACTTTATTAACTTTATCGATTCGCGTCTACGCCGGCTACGCGCTTCTCTCGCGCTCGATTTCGTCTCGCTAATAATGGTATCGGTGATAGCGAAATTGAGAAACTTTGAGGAAGGCAGAGTTGCCCGTTCAAACGTCCTTCCGTCTTTCGTTTTTCCGAAAACGTGGAACGAAACGTTGGAGCTGCCCGATCTAACGGTACAGTCGGCAGAATACGCGTCTGGCAGAAATGGCAAATGTGTTTACGGTCACGGTAACAGAAGTTGAGAATTTCAGGTATTTAGGGTTGCATCTCGTCGGCTTTATGACTGGTCAATGGCCAATTCGGCTGGTCGAGTCTTCGTCGTGCCCATGTGAAAGAGTGGCAAAAGCGTGTAACTCGATTTTACTGCGTTAACGACCGGCCGAGGTGCCGTTTTTATCGAGTCTGCCTCCTCACAATGTTTGTTATATACGATTTGTCACGGCCATTGCAACGTCGTAAATTATCACGGCCGGCAATCTGTCGCGAGGAAAACGGCCACGGAAAAGGGATAACATTCTTCTCTTATTCATTCCAGACTGTGTTTGGAATTTGTGCCCAGTCTACGCTTCCTGTGATTCACTCTTACGGTTCGATTTCTTGCTTTTTCCATTGATAAGCTTGTACCTTGATTTTTATCGTAGTGTCTTTTTGTGCGTGTTACAAAATAATCGAAACGTCGGAAGTCGTTTAATCGATACGGGTTGAAGATTAAAGTTTGTGGAATAGTTAATTAATCAACAATTTGTGCGAGTCAGTGTGCAATTTGTTATTTTAGTGGCGATGATACGACAACTAGTGGAACTCGTAACTCGTGAAATTCCACTGACAATGTTGTTTCAATCGTGCAGAAAGGCACAGTTACTCAATCTTACATCGACCAATTAAACAACCTAATTTTCTCCCAACGATTTCTCCATCTTTGTTAATAATGAATCTTGCAATTCTCGCGTGAAACACTTTGTAACAAATTGTTCGAGGCAAGCACGTTGAAGTGTAAACGAAAATACAGCGTGTTAACGGGTTTTTGAAAAATCTAATATTTTTCCCTCCTTTTGCGTTATTTAATCGTTTGTCGATATCGCCGCGGTTGTCGTGCCAATTAAAATAAAGATATATTTCCACGAAAATGTATATCTATGTAAATCCGCGTAAAATTGTAGTCCGCGGTTGAATTCATTAGAATAAACTCGGCCGTCGCGTTCCGAGTCCCGCGCGCAGCCGGGTAAAATAGTGTTTTAGATAGGAAAGACCAGAAAGTTTATCTCGGCCGCGCTCCCGTCTCTATAAATAATATTCCGTTGCAACGTGCACGCACCGGCGAAATAAATTCCTCGAAATATTTGCTACTTGCTATTTGAATGCAAGTCAACAATCTGCTTGATCGGTTGCGAGAGCTCGGACCTCTCGGTTCTCGCGTAATCCCGCGAAAACTCCGCACTCTTTCGCGAAAAAATTGCCGTTTCCGACTCCGTCGAGAGCCAATTTACCTCATTCGCAAGTTTTCCTTTGAATTAAAAGGAAAGCGTTGTTCTACGATTTTGTGAAATTCGAAGAAACTACGCACTCCTTTTTTCCCTTTTCCTTTTTTTTTTAAATCCATGCATGTTCGCCTTTGCATCTTACGCAAGATGTTTCTAACGATTGTGCAATGTTGTTAGACTTGCTCGTCCTAAGTTTATCAGCGAAGAGTCGAAAGAAGATAAAGGACGATTACGACATTCGCAAAAAAATTACTTCTCCTGCTACGAACAAAGACGGGGAGAGGGAAGAGGTTCTGCCTTTTAATTCTTTATCCGGTGGGAAAAGAAGAAGAAAAAGAGAAGACGTCGGTGCGTGTCTCTGCAACAATGGCGTGAAAGATTTGAATATCGAGAGACCGACCGGGTAGCATCAAGTTTCCAACGGCACAACTATTCGAGGAATATGTAAATGCCTTTTTTATCTAGACATCGTCTTTTCGCGATCCGTTCGACGGGTTAAGCCGTTCTCCGCGTCCTACGCGCCGCGTCGTTTGTCCTGTTCCCGATAAAAAAGCAAGAAAAATGAGAGAGGCCCAGCGAAAGGTGCGAGGCGCGTGAAAAAACGATGTCGCGACGGTGCAGGACCAAGGGTTACCAGAATCCTGTGCCCTCGAACTTTCCGCCTCTCGGTTTCATAGATTCCAAAAGTAGATTCTCCTCCTTTCTCTTCGGCGAGGAAAATTCCAGGGAACGGGTGAAGAAAAATCAGAAGACGACCGAAGGAGAGAAAGCCGAGAAAGCCGAGAACGACGCGAGAGCAAAGGAAATCCAGATGGAAAAGGAAATCTAGGGGAGCGGACAGCCTCTATGGGACGCCATGGGATCGCACGCATGCGTCTCGTTCAACCCAGCGGGTGGTGGTGTGTTCTTCTTTTTTTCTTTTTTTTTTCCCCTTTCCCTCCTTTCTCTCCTTCTTTCCGCTGTTATCCCTCTTACGGACTGGAACCGATCTCTCCTCTCTTCGGCCTGCTGCTGCTGCTGCTGCTGTTGCTGCTGCTGCTCCCCCTGGTTCTTCGCTGCCAGTCAGAAAACTCCTCGTTTTGCCTCCGCGAGGCCCTTCTTCCCCCGGTTGGATCGCCCGCGCGCGTACACACACACACACACACACACACACACACAGTTTCGTTCGTTCGTTCCTTCGTTTGGTTTCGTCTGGTTTCGCCTTTAGATTTTCGGCCTCCCCTTTTAAATAATTGTCCGCCACACGGGGGAAGACGAGACGCGCGGCTTCGAACCGGGGGCCATCCTCCACCCCGGGGGGATCCGGAGATACGTCGGGAGATGCCAACGATGCAGCCCTCTTCCACGAACGAGTGGATCGCCTTCTGGCCCCCGTCGATTGCCCAACTTCCTCACGAATCCTTCCACCATCCCGATAGACTTTACTGCCTGGGTCGCCTGATTTTCATTAATTTTCTCCCTCTTTCTCGTTTGCACAAGGAGAGATGATTTTTTGCTGAAAAGAAAATTTCGATAGGAGAAATTTTCAAAGGTCGTTTCTACGATCGAAGAACGACTCCCGATGGAGTTCTATCAAATGTGACATAAATTCAAGGGAAAAAATCAATATAAAGAGGGATTTTAAATATTCGCTCTCTGCGAGTGAACAAAGAAACCATTAAAAAAGGGAACCGTGTTTACGCGTTAAAGAAGGATTATTGGCAGAAACGTTGGAAATCGTCGGGAACGACGCGTCATCGAGCGCGGTATTTATCGCTGGAAATACCAGGGATCGCCACCGCGCGTGGTTCCCTAACGAATTTCCAGAAATATTTGACGGTCAAACCGAAATACGTGGTAATATGAGGAAGGGCGGGAGGAGGATCGAGAGATCGACGAGGCACATTCTTCGAGAGACGAATCGGGAACGAACGGATCGAAACGTGGAAGATGTAGGAAGAACGGTGGTGACCCGACTGGTCACGGGCGCGAGGGCTGACAAAGGCTGGAGAGAGGCGAGCATCGGGCGCGATTCACTGGAAGCGGCGGAACAGACGAGGACAAACATAATTCAGAATTATCCCGCGAGGCGGTCCCGTCTCACATATTTCATCTGTGGAAAGGGGTTCTGTCGGGACCAAGGGGTGGAGATGGAGAGAGTGGCGCGCTCTCGCGAGAGACCACGTTCTCTCTCTCGCGCGCGTGCACGGCCGTGCGTAATCTCGTGATTGTCGAGCGTGCAACGAGCGCGTCACGCGAATCGTTCGGGTCCAGAGTAAACTCTGTTGGAGCGGAAAAGCGCCGGCCAGTGTAAATACGCTGGCGATTCGCGCGCGCGCCGGATCGGGATTTCTCGCCGGTTCGAGGCTCCGGGCTAGCCGAGTAATTTATCGGGCAAACTTTTACGGCACGCACTGCGTAACGCGAGCTGCGGTGCCGTAAAAAGCCGACGAAATCGCGCCACCACCCTTGAAAGAAGACGTTTCGGTTGATCGTTCAGTCGTTGATCGCGCTCAGCTCGTCACGGAGGTGTCGGTGTTCACCGTGGAACGCTGTTGCGTTTGACCGATCGGCTGTTCGATCTAACCGAGCAGAAATTAATTAAAGGAAACACACATTCGTCGGTGAGGAATGTATCGCCCGTGGCGATAGATCGAGATTCAGATAGGATCCAAACGCCGACTTATCATTGCACGCGACTGCTTTAGGTAGGTCGACGTCGATCGATGGGTGGCGCATCTTAAATCCTGGCAGGTGTCGCCCGCACCTGTCACCCGGCTACCTTGTCGCACCGTGTTCCCTCGCGACAACGTCCACTTTGACCTCTTCGCCCATTTTTTTCGCCTCGACGCAGCTGACCTTCCTCGACTCACGATCAGATACACGCATCGTTGCGGTAACATCGTGCCGGACGTACGTGGCGAGATAAAAAACGGTGTGTCCAACTCCAAAAGGGTATAGGCTGCTGGCGCTGGTGCTGCTGGCGCTGTTGCTGCTGCTGCTGCTGCTGTTTATACTACCTACGTTTCCCCTTGGACGAATTCGACTTGGTTTCCAAGGAGTTAACGAGGACGATAACGCGATCCATTCGCCAGAAGGTATTAACCTCGTCCGCGTTTCCATTACGATCACGCGCCGAGTCTCACCTGTGATACCGACGTCGTGGAGGCTCGTTACTTTCCCGCCGAGGACGGTCGATTTTTACAAATGACACACGGCTGCTCGTGCTCGCGGCGTACCATCTGCACCCGAGGCGTAGGCGACCGCGCCAATGTTTGCCTTCGACAGACGTGTCGACGTGGCTCACCCCGTCTGCGCCACGCGTCTATTTTCATTGCTTCTTAATTGTGTTTTCTCAGTTGCGGAATAGCCTTCGAGCTCTTGTCCACCGATACACTTCCACTCCACCGTAATTCGTCGTCGAGTTCTAACGCTTTTCGGCGAGAAAAAATCGAAGCGATCGTCGATTTGCAAGTAACAAGACAAATCTAACAAGCAACAAACCGAAGAGAAACGGACCGATAACCGGATTAACCAGATTTTAAGTCTAATTTAATAACCTTTCGCGAGAATCGAATTAAGTATCAAACGAGATTACAATTGTGTATACTCTGCTCGAACCAATGGACTCGCCAACGTACCGAAAGCTTCTCGCACTCTACATTCGGAGAACAATACCCCGAGCGAAGTACAGAGACACGGTTGAAGATAAAGCGTATCAGAGAGCAGTCGATTAATCTGGAACGTCTCCGTTTAATTAGATAAAATAGAATTATAGAGGTGGTTCGTCCACGGTGACAAGGAACGTTTGTACGAATAGAGCGGGGAAAGCGGGGAAAGTGGCGGGAGGCGGGGAGGGGGGGGGGGAGGTAGCGGCCGCGGATAGGTGTCGAGCTTCCACCGCTCTCCGCGAGAGAATCTAGAATCTTAACGGCAGATAAAGGCGCGGTAAAATTTACAGATGGAGCAAACAACGTTTCAAAGGCCGGGGCTATCTGCAGGGCAGCTGAGGAAGGTGTACCTGAAAAGATACTATCCAGGATGTAAACGTTGATTCAGGGCTCGAACGAGCTCGTTCAACGATGCGGCTTAAGCAGGGCGCGAGTTTAAATACGGCAGCGGAGTTCGCGACAGCTTTACCGCTCGCTGTAAAACAAATCCTAATCTCTTGACGTTGCTACCGTGCCACTATCTGCTCCACTTGTTTGCACTGCCAGGCGAGACGACGCCGCGTATAGGCACCGCGCGTGAACTCGCCAGATTTCCCAGCGATCTTTTTCATTAAAAAAAAAAAAAAAAAAAAAACGATTCAGCGCGCGAGCTTCGTGCGACGTTTAATCTCCGCCGCGGATGAGCATGGAAGGCGAGGTGGGCGGGCGAAACGATGAAAGGAATCGAGAAAAAGGCTGGCAAACAGTCTCGAGCCAGCTATCGAGGTATCGAGTGGGCGAACACTTTTCGAAAGTTATCTCGCATGTACGGAATTCGTCATCCTCCGTCTGCCTACCAGTTCAGCCGATGATTGGTATGCTGTCTCGAGACGATTCCCTCCTCCGAATTTAGACGCAAGTTTTACGTGGAATTGGTTTGGTGAAATGAAATTTTCGATTGATTCAACGGTAGAACTAAAATTTTCATCAAGAACGTTCAAGTAAAGGAAAGCTTTATAATGGTATTTTACGAAGAACCATTCACGTCTCTAAAAAGACACTGTTCCGCGTGTCTATAAAGTATTTAAAGAAAAATTACCAATTGGCCGTTTTGACCATTCTGGCAACTCTAGCGTTAAAGACGTAAAGACGTAGAATTTCCATACGTTTACAACGGTGTATTCGAATGATTCTTGGTCGCCTCCGTCACAGTTTTATATAGTT
>KQ435736.1:233648-251357 GCA_001276565.1 Melipona quadrifasciata
GTCGACAAACCTCGACGGTTTGCTCAGCATCGGCCAACAGTCTCGCTCAGTTATCGAAATAGTCGCAAGATCAGGCTACCGATAGTCGAGCGAACAAGAAAATCATTTCGAGGCAAAGAAACTTTCGCAAACAGCTCGAGAGGGTCGATCGTCCTTTGGGAGAATATATCGAGGTTTAGACGAGGTGGGACCGACAAAGAGCGGCGGTCCGCGCGCAGAGAGAGCGTCCTCGAGGCTAGTTGCATCGGACGGACTCATGCAGATGAGCATAAGCGAGGCCTGGAACAGCCTCGTGCACCGGCTCGAACAGGAGAATGGGAGGGGCCATTCTCTTGTTCGAAGTTCCCTTCCACGTTGCATCGGCTACCAAGATGTTTATGTAGATGAGCGAACCTGGTTGCCGAGAGCCGTCCTCGTCGTCGTCGACGACGAGAGACGTGGATTCTGGGCGCGAATCGGCGAACCGACGGAGGGGAAAAAAGAAAAGAGAAGAGAAATGGAAACGCGCAGGGCCCGTTTCGCATAAATATCGAAAGGGCCGAGCAACGAAATGTCGGCGAACGAGGGTAGAAGATTAAACCCGGGCGGAAATTAACGTTCAATTCCCGCGGACGCGGATAATTTCGAAATCGGCTGAAGAATCGAAGTGTCGCTGGCTCGCAGTTTCGCTCGCGAAATTAGGAGGACAACGTTATCGTATTTCTTTTTTTTTTTCACCGCGATAAAAAGACTTTAGAAATTATATTCTGTTTACAACTTTGGTTTCCTTCTGTTCCGTGGATCGCACAGCTTCTTCGTTTCGTGAGGGTCGTTCGAGACGTTCGTTTTTCGAATCCTCTACGGCTGCTGAAACAACCATAACACGACTATCTGGGTATACTGGACCGGACATTGTAGAGTTATTCGGCGAGGCTTAATTATCTCTCGGAATCGAGTCGTTCGTAAACGGCATAGAAATGGGATCTTTTTTTGGAAATATCGAGTGGCAATATCGTACGTTTGACGCTCGACGTTAACGAGTTAACGCTCTTGTCTCGTGATATTTAATATACGAACGAAATACGAGACTGAGAATCGTGAAATGACTTCCAGAGAATCCTCCTTTCGCGGAACGGTGTTCCTTATTTATTCATTTATACGGAATACATTTATTAATGTCTCATTAATGAGATGCCGTTAGAAATATAATTATACAATTTGTATTAAATAAAACTGCAGACTAATTTGTATTAAAATAAGCTACGGATACTAATTTATCTGACTCATAAAAATAGCAATTCCTCGAAAGTATAGGAAGTAACGTTTCTTTTATAACGCATTTATCAAGTGGATATTCGAATCCAATCACATAATTATTTTCCAAACTTGAACCGGCGAGTTTCACGTATCTTGCCTTTGCAACTATAAATACGCGCGAAATTAATGCTCACTTTTATCAAGATAGAAACATGCAGGTATTGCACGCGTTAATATTTATTTCAATTCTGTTAAGAGTCAGTACGATAATCTTTCAAGAGTTTCTACGCCTTCGTTACGACTGCATGTGTCGAGTATAAAAATAATCTCGTTAATTCCATTAGCGCTCAAATCAAATTAGCAATACCGATTCATCCATCGAGTAACACCAGGAAGTGGATAAAGACTGTTGCGCACGTCAGTGGAAAGGACCACCGGACGATCGGTGTGCTCGGCGTCATGCCTTACACCCGTCGACCGACCGACCGGTTAAGTGATTCGGCTAATTGCGTCGTCCCGGTGACTCGATCCCTCGCCCTTAATCACCCTAATCGCCGTCCGCTAATTATTCGCGGCGCGACTAAAGAGGCCAGCGCGGCCTGCAGGCTGCACGTAGGTCCAACCTCGCGATTCTCTGCTCGAATCGCAAACTCCAGACATCCAGATTCCTTCGTTTTTCTATCGAATCCAACGGGAATTTGTCGATTGCTCCGAGACGTCGGTCGCTGTAGTCAGCTGAGCTTCGATATTTCAAAACTCCAGCTTGAACTCTCTATTGAGGTAATCGAGTTTGTCGCAACGGGAGACGTTATTAGTTTTTGTTAAAAAAAAAAAAAAATGGTGATTCGATTCTTTCCAACTCTTTTGTTACTCACGGTCGATCTCTTCATTCCCTTTCCCCGAAATGAATTATCACGCGAGATAAAGAAGCGTCGACGGCTCCGATTGTTCAGTTTAAATTGCTCATCGCTCGTAATTCCACCGCGGAAAGATGGATGAACTAATTGCAGGATTTTTGTTTCCTCGTGGGGAGCAAGCAATTAGGAACAATAACGAGCGCCGTTGTTTCGTGAGCGAGCGCTACGCAACTCTATAAATCGTGGTACGAGGCGTGTCTTGTTTTTAATCGGCTTTTACTTGATTCATTCGTGAACCTCCATGTTAGCCGATGATTCGTACTCGATAGCTCTTGCTCCCTGAGAATTTTGCATTAATCGTAACAAACGGACTAATAATCCGCCTCGTTTCTCTCGCGATAGACTTTCGTCTCTTTCAGCGCGACAGACGAAAGTCGAGGAGGTGGCGACGAACAGCTGGAACGTTCCTCAGCAGAGCGACGAGGAAACTGAATCGCCAAGGTTCAATTTACGCTCATGAATTATAGATAGATCGGATTGAATTCGCTTAATTTCATTCCCGCGCGATAGCGATCGGCGGTGAAATTATCACACACGCGCGCGCTCACGCGTTTCATTTTATAACATCGGCAGCCGCGGAATCTCAAACTCTCTCCGCCGACCGATAAGTATCGTATCGGAAACGCAGCGATCGCTGTTACGCGAAATTATTCAATTCATTTTTTATTATCTCGTGAATCTAGCCGAACGACTTTGCTAATTCGCCTCTCGATGCGTGCTCGTCGATGGGGAACTAACGCGTTTCCTCGACGCGTACGTTGGTGCGATCGAACCCGCGACGCACGAGGATCCTCGAACGACGAGCCTGGATCCTTTTGAATCCGGTGAAATCGCAAAATCCCGCGAGAGATCTCTCCCTCCCCGCCACCTTTCCCCGCGGAAGAGGCGGAGGACATTTGAAAAACAAAAATCTTGACGGGCGAGCGTCAACGGGACGATAGCCTTCGTCGTAGGCGCGAACGCAGGACGCGATTAGCATTTCCCATTTGCATATTGACGGGATTTCGAAAAGTTATGAATATTTTACGACCCCCGCGTTGCCGCGAAACGGGCCGCGACGTCGACGACAATGTAAACGACGCGCGTGCACGCTCGTTCGTCCATTGATAACGTTATCGCGCGATCGCCGTGACGAGTTCAACGAGACGAGGATACGTCAGGACGATCGGTACGAGGACGCTGAGAATCAACTGCTTTGCGTCGAGTACCAATCGTTGGACCCGTCTCCGCGTATCGTTGGTAGATGAGGGTTGCGAACGCTGATCACAGTGGCGCTGTGACGGGCGTGCGATAAGGTCGAGTTCTAATCGAGGAATCGGTGACCTTAGGACAGCTCGAGGTGATAAGGGGTGAGACTAGAGGTATCGGCCGAGTGCGGATAGTTGCGCTCTCGGTCGAGAGGTGGCAGCGCCTGGCCTCTTGCACTCCGGATCGAGGGAGATTTTTTCGACTTTCAATTGAATAATTCGGTATTTCAGTTTCTTTGACGATGTTTTAACTTCGGAATAACATTCTTGGATACTTGGTAAATTGTAGGAGAAAGAGAAACCATAAAAGAAGTCGTCTGCCCTTTTGATCAAATTTCATTAATTTCATTTCAGATTTGCATTGGCGATAAGATATTTGAATGCGGATATTTTTGTCAAGGTTCTGTAATACTGTATAATATTATAACTAGGAAGGAAAGTATTTGGTATGAAACATCGTAGATATAATCAATAATGAGGCGTCACTGAAAAAATACGATATTTATTCTTTTAACTATCATTTCGCAAAAGAATATAAATTTGAAACAAACACCGATGTTTCTAAAAAATTCGTACAACATTCTAACGTGTAAACGGCGCTGCTCTAACTACGTATGCAAATGTGGGCAAAATTGTACAACACTTTAAGATACGATCGACGATACAAGGTTCGTCAAATGTTACATTCTAGGAATTTAATTAAAATTCTTTGCTTCTCAATTAAACGTCCATTAAACGAAAAAAAAAAAAATGTGCAATAATTTAATCGATACAGTCGGAGAAAGAATATTTTTAACAATGTATGCAGGCACGTTAGGATTTCCTGATTATTACTTAACTCAAACTGACGCGCAATCAACGATAAGATACTGCATTATACGATATCGTTCTTTACACGTAACAGGAAGATTATAAATTATTTGATGTTCTATCGAACACCGATGTTGCAGTTATATAATATTTCAAAAAATAGGCACTTACTCGTACAAGACATTCTGGTAACTGAATTAACTAAAATTTCTTTGCCTTTAATTTAACGTAGATATTGTCATTGCAAAAATATCTAAAAAAACAGAATACTAAGAGAGTTGTACGATTTTCAAGATGAAATAACTTCTTCAGTCGTTTATCAAATACTGCGAACTTGCAAAATATCCACAGTCCGATTATTAACTTCTATTGCTTCAAAAATTCTCTTATTTTTACAAATTACATTTTACATCTTTTTCCCCGATATTACGAATCCACCCCTAAAATTCACTACCTCGCTGTCTGCGAATATTCGTGTGACACGGCTACACGGTTTCCATGGAACCAGCTCGTCGAGTCGGACCATATAAAATTCTGATTTCGTCGCGGCGGAATTCCAACAATTCGGAATTGACATTGAACCGCTTGCAGGGATTCCGCTTCCGGTACATAAGTTACGCGACGGTGGCGACCGTGACTGCCACCAATCAATGTCCCGATTATCGATAGTTTCGGAATTTCATTATCGCCGGGCGTAAAGCGGCCGTTATTTAGAAAACTTTTGAACGATTGTGTGCTGGCAAACAGAGTCGCGGCAAGACGGTGAATATACAATATTTGTGCGAACGACGTTGAGTTGACTCGAGTCGACTAAGCTTCAACGTCTTAAGCTGACATTTAAAATGGAATAGGTATTTGTTAGATTTTTGGTAGATTGTAATATTATTTCGTAAAAAATATGAAAATCTGCCGTCCAATTCGAATGGGACATCGTCGGTCTTCAATAGCGAAAGAATAAACAAATTTAGGCGCAGCAAAGTGATTCGAGTAACTCCACAACAGGATTATTAATAATAAAGTAAAGCAACGTACGTTGCAAATTACAATTGAAATCTTTTGGCAAACGGGAATCACATTCGCGTAGGAAACTACGACCGCGGTGTTATCAATGTACACGATATATTTCACCGTTTATTGCCACTAACAACCGGTTCGCCGGTCTGTTTTGAAATGTAGATAGATGAAAAATTGTCGATAACCAATGTTGACGAATTACAAGGCAAATTACTTGACTCGAATATCCCACTTGACACGAATAACCCTACCGTACCCTAATAATTAATGGAAACTTGGTTGGTGGCCGATGTAAATCGAGCACGCGGCTCTAGCGACAACGATTCATCATGTCGGGCGCACCGAATTCAGCCGGTCGACGTGCCGGTCCATTGGTTCGAATCGTCACGAAGAAGGAGAGAAACAACGATTTAGTAAGACGTTATTCGCGCGTGGCTCGTCGGGAACAGGCTTTTCAATTGGCAGCCTGTGAAAACGGCCGGGTGATCGATGGCGTTGCCGATGTTTTCGCGCGCGATACGGAAAGAATTCGCGAGACACGCCGGCATAATTTCCACTGCTCTCTCAGCGGTACCTTCCCGAATTAACAGATAGCCCGAACAAATTCGAATCTAGCCGCGACGTCGAGGAGGAGGTCGCTTCGAAACAAACGATTTACCTTATCCACTGGCTGAGCTCGGGTTTTCGGCGGGCCGGAAGATCGGCGTCGCTTCGGGAGACTGTCGTCGGGGGGAAGATCCGTGACGCGTGGGAAAGAAGTCGCGAGTGAACCGTGAGCTGCCACCTTCTAGCAGATTCGGACTTGGAAACGGTAGATCGTTGTACAACCTTAAGATTCGTTGCAGGCTGCTGTTCGATCGATTGACGTGACACGAAAAGCGTAGTCGGTAGCTACGGTGCCGGTGATAAGTTTTCAAAAGCTTGAGAATGCGTCTCGTCGATTCTTCGCGTTCCTTCGGTTCTCGTCCAAAATACCCACCGATAAGATGACGCCGTCCGGGGATAGAGGGATCTGTAGAGGGATGGTCGGAGCAACGCGGAGCGATTGTCATATACCTCTCGATTAACCGCGATAATGTCGCGTAACGAGAAGGAACGCGTGCGCGCGCGTGTAACCAGAAACTCGACGCGTAAAAGTCAGCGGCGCGAGCCGGCGCGGTCGGTCCCAGAGCCTGGCAAACTCGTTTCACCGAAAATAATTCCCCGGGAACGCGGCTGTGTCCCCGCGGTGGTGTGTTCGTAACCCGTCCCGGAGCTCTCGGGACAGTCGGTCGATTCTCATCGAGGAATTCCTCAGGTAGAAGAGAGACAGGTCGCGCGGTGAGCACGAGTTGCATCCAGGCTGCATCGGGGCTCCTTTTTTCTCTTCTGGGGCGGAGCACTGTCCATCTACCTGCCCGCGACCGGGGCACAAACGCGCATTCTAATAATAATCTATGGGAGCCTGTTCAAATGCACGCTCCGAAGGGGGAAGAGAGGCGAGATACACACACACACACACACACACACACAGACACACGGAGGATCAGAAGGGAGCAAGAAAGGAGGATCAGAGGTTAGAGGAGGACCGGCGCGAGAAGACGATACAGCGCGAGGGCACGGTCAGGTGAAGGTGGCCGTGGGGAGGGTAGGGGAGGGGTATTAGAGGGGCTTAGCTTCGTAGAGCCTATTATGAACGCAGCGGGTGTGGGTGGAAACGGATTGCGGTGGATGCGACGGAACCCAGGTCCGTCCAGGGGAACCGAGAATGGATTCAGGCATTTTTCTCCCGATTTCGTCGCTGCTCTTCTCGCCGCTGAAAGCCGGCTGTCGATATTTAATGCGATAATGTCCCGTCGCGTGTGATCAAACGTCCCCGTTGACTGACTTTGTCGAGCGAACGACCGACCGACCGACCGACCGACCGACTGTCTGACTGATGTCCCGGACTCGTGCTCACCGCCGCCGACATGGCCGACTTGTCTTCGAGAAACCCTCCCTTGGGCTTCCGGGACGCGCGGCAGCTCTTCTCTTTACGCGCTGTTCAGCGCCGTGTTTTTCTGCGCCAACCTCACCGTTCTTCCGTTCTTCCGTGGCCCGCGTCGTCTCCTTTCCTCTCCTCTTCCCGACGCGGTCGTGTTTCTTTCGTCGTACATCCGACGGTTTAACGATTTTATTACCGTTGCGATTAGATTTCGACCTGTTTTTGCGGGGCGACCGAGCCCCGAGGAGAGGGTCTTATTGTTTCTTTTTGTCGCTTTGTCTCGTCGAATTTACGAGCCAACGATAAGGCGTTTCTTTCGCTTCTTCGTTGGCCTCGAGTCGTGCAACGAAACGGCATTGATCTTTCCATCAACGATCGCAATTAACTTTTCACTGTTCGCGTATTTATTTCACTGTTTATCGTACCGCGCTACGGTTCAACGTTCAAAGTTCTCCGTTCTGTCGATGTTCATTCAAATGGATCCGACTCGACACATTCGTGCGAAGGTAGATAGAAACGAGAAGGAGTTCCACGGGAGTGAAAGAGTTTCTCGCCGATATCTCTAACGAAGGACGGCGGTAGCAGTAGTTCATCTTCCGGGGTACCGTCGAGGTGTTTTTACTGGCCGTGGTGTGCCGGTGGCTGCAGCGAAAGGGCTGCGTCGCGCGAGATGTGTGCGAGGGTTTTAAAGAATGGTTTCCCGCGGCGCATCACTCTTCCCCGCCGGCTAAGGTTCCGGGCCTCTCCTCGTCGTTTTATCGGCTGTGTTTACACCGGGACTTTGGACGGATCTTTTTCGGGAAGAGAACTTCCGCGACGTGTCGGTGTCCAAGAAGAACGATCGTCCTACCGCGGCAGATAACTCACTTGTCCGACCGCGTCAAAACAAAGGATCGTGTCACAGGGGTCCACCGGCAAAAAACTCCGTTTTCAGCGGCTGCCTCAACCTCGTGCGCGCGTCACAGCCGAGCGGGATTTCGCGCAAATCACCGTATCCCAAATTCGGTTACCTTCCATCCTCCGAGGAGGCTCGGAGACACCCTTATGGAGCGTCCTAAATTTCCTACGTGAAATCGCACCAAATTTTTTTCCCGCGGTCGCTGATCGACTTCAAATTTATCGCCAGTTTCTTTGACGCCACTCTCGTACACGTTCGTTTTTGCCGAGTTAACTTCCTTTGGTTCGCTTATAAATTTCGGCACGAAAACACGTTCGTAAGTTCATTCGTCGTGAGAACGCGATTGCAACGTCGTCATTTATTTTTCAACGAACGGAGTTGATCAATCGTTCGTACGGCCCTCTTCAAAGCGATACAACTCATCGCTTTTCGAGACACTTCTTAATTTCATTACGCGGATCACGAGATTGATATTCAAAAGTTTAAGTCTTCTAAAAGCTTGCCGAGTCGTTTGGGACTTGAGATATTCGGGACTCGATGAAATTAACCAAAGTTAACTAAATTATTCGAAAGTTACTCCAAATCAGACGCCGAACTAAAGTCGTCCAGAGTTTAGGTCGAATAAATTTAAACCTCGTCGAAGATCGTTCTGTACAAGGCTATTCAAAGATCGTGAGAAATTGTGTCAAAACTCACGCAATCGCGATCAGAGTTACACTCTAGTTCCCGGTATGCCGCTTTAAAAGTATATACGTGTCAAATTTAGAATCCACAGAGGCTATAGCTGTGCAATGTTTATCGTTTCGCTGGTGAAAGCGATGTTATCCCGTTGTGTCATCGGACTGGAAAGGTATCCCGGGTTCTCCGGGTCGCGCGAAGTAACCACGACACTTGTGCCGCCATAACTCACCCTCGCGTAATTACAGGGTGTCTATCGCACTCCTCCCCCTTTTCTGCTGGCAGCCCCTCTCTCTCTCTCTCTTTCTTTCCATTTCGCTTGGTTTCCATTTCACGTTCGCCAGTGATTGGTGAAGCGTGGCTTCGAGGCCGTTTACCCGATGCAGGTATAGGGCGCGTGTCACCTGTTCCGAGACATCTCGTAAATAACTTGAAATAACGTCTTAAGTCGGCGATGTCGATCCTCATTGCGAACATCGCCGTTTGCAAACACGTTGGACGTTAGTTTGCCTCTCGATCGACTAGCTTGCAGTCGACAACCGCGATCGACCAAATTTACAATATACATCTCCCGGACGATAGCACATTTTAATCCGTGTTTTCGAAGGACGTCGACGGAAAGAAGAAACAAGAGAAGAGCGACACGTGAATACTACGCGCCATAATCTGATCACACGTTATCGGTTCGACCAAGTATTGGCTGCTCCACAACTGATTCTCGTCTCGCCAAGTGTAAGGTTTGTGAAACGAAAATGGACGCGTATAGAATCCACGACGCGCGTGACACTTGCTATGACATTTTGCTCTCCACCCTTCAGATTCGTCGGATTCGTCGGAATTACCAATCGTGCGCACTCTCGCGTCCGATTTCCCCTCGCTCGCGCTCGCGAAGAATTCCAAGCGAGCGGTTTCCTCTCGCCTCGTGCCAACGTGCCGGTTACAAGCGACACGACAGCGCGCGTACTCTTTTCACAATAATTTACGCGATTAATAACGAGACGTTGTCGCGCGTCGAATGCGTCGAATAAATTTCAACGACGAGCGTAGCTCGAGCAGAAGTGATAAATAGGCTCTGGCGACCTGGCGTCGTTCGGCGAAACCGTTGGTCGAGTACGCGTTGACAAGTCGATCCGTGAGTCCGAGCAGCGCGAGCGAGGATAGAATCGGCGCTGCGCGACAATTGAGTCGTTATTGTTATTGATTTCTCAATGGATAATTAATAACGGCGGCGGCGGCGGCGGCGGAGGTAGAGGCGGGCCGCTTCGGGCGCCGATTGAAACATTGTTGAGTCTCACCTACGCGCGGATCCTCCGATCTCTCTCCGACGTCGAACGACAGTGTCAGATCGATGGATCTGTAAATGCCGCGTCGGATTGTCTAGTAGAGGATCTCGGTCTGGTCTCAATAACCATGGGAGCGCACCAGTCAGGATGAGTCCGCGCTTTCGAGACGCCCGAGCCGAGCGTTAAGTGGTTGTCGAACCGGGGATCGAACATTTCCAAATAAAAGCGGGCAGCGTGGATCGTCCGAGGAGGGTTGCTCCTTGTTCGATCGTCGTCTCGCATCGCAGCCACGCTCTGACGACGCGATTTTTTTTCAGCCGGTACGCATACGTCGATTGTCTCAATTATTCGTTCCCCTTTCTCTCTTCGCCCGTCGATCTTACCATCTTTGTTCTTTATTTATTGTATTGTTCGTAGAATCCGAGGTTCTGGAAACTGTGACGACTGTCCTCTCAGTCTCCTTGGTTTTGCAATGTTTCACACTCGATAGAAAATCGGGCCTCTTCAGGTGCAACGCTGATGCAACGAAAATTAGCGATTGGTTGATTTGGGTCACGTGACTCGCGAGGGGGCGTGGGCTAGACCTCGAGTAGGAGTGGCGTTGTTCTGTGCTGAGCGATCGCGCCTGTAATTTGTTTTCTATCGATTCAAATGTTTGCAAATCGATAAAATTTTATGGCAAAAAGGTCGTCTTCGTTTCCTAGTCAGAACAGTTGCTTCAGTGAGACGAATCGTGCAGTTTTTTTTACATTTCGTTGTAAGAATCGAGAGGAAGATACGATCGGCAAAGTGTCTCTTCATCGATATTTAACGAAAGTTGAAGTATCCAGTGATTGAGAAAGGGAGAGGTTTAGTCTTAAGCTAAATTTGTTTCTCTATAGGTAGCCGCGTTAGTTCACCTTGTGAAAGAAAATCACAGGTGAGATGGGAACATGGGTTTCGTACGGTGGAAATCGGCGCAAGAATCCGTCCGTCTGGCGTTTAGTTACGAGGAAAAGAGCACAATTGCGTTTATTATTCTCCGTCACCCCGTAGGCGCGTAGAATTTCTATGCATTTGCAAGTGACGACAGGGAGATGCAACGGGGGTTGGGATTTCTCGCATGTCATCGCCCGCCTGTGTTATGTATATGTATGGAGATGTGCACGGCGTCCTCCATTGTGAGGCGAACGCCATTCGATTTTCCACTCTGGAAAGAAGCGTGCACGCCGGTTTCACCGACCGAATTCATTTCAAGTTTGTCCGCGCGTCGCCCCGCCGATACTCGCGCCTTTAATCTTCCCGTGACTTCGACGTTTAACATTCACGGCGGGATACTCCAGTTTCAAATTAGTATAACGTTTGCAGCTTCGAGGTAGACGCACCTTCATTCCCGGCAACGGGAAAAACAAGGAGACGAAAGAGAAGAAAACTGACGCGAACGGAATTCACGGTTTGCTTTTGCAATTTTCACAAAGTTATTTCCATCGACCGACTTTTATCGTTGCACGATGTTTTTTTTTTTTACGAAACTCGAGAAAAATTGATGGAACTTTAATTTCTTTTCCTTTATCATTCAATTCGGCGATACTATTCTCGAGAATCAGAAGGACGGAATCGCGGGAATGTTCGCGATAAATGGCAAGGGGCCGGGTATCAACGGCACGAAAATTCGAAATTTGTTATTAAGTAGCCGGCGATATGACGTCCGCGGTCAGATAAGCCGTAGAAAGTATATTTCACGGGTGTGAAACGGCGGCGACTGGTGGGCGAACAGACAAAGGGCCAGGTAATTCGGTCTTTTTAGAAAATGTATGGGGCCGACCTTACAACGAAATGCGTCTAACCAGTCCGTGCGCTCGACCGGCCTCCACCGGTCGAGATAAGGTAGCCTACGAACCGGGCATTACCGTCACCAGAAACGAACGGAGTGACCGAAAGTGGCGTGGAACGACCGACAAGGATGGCGGGGAGAGGTGGATCTCTCGTTTCTTCTCCTTGGACTGCGAGGTAGAGATAGAGAGAGAGAGAGAGAAAGAGAGAGCGGTGCAACCGCTGTGTGCCCGCTTTGACAGCGACCCAACAGACGTAATGAGAGTGCCGGCTTGCATACTGAACGATCCTCCGGCGTGCATCGAGATTCTGATCTCGCGATGTGTACAAACAATAACGTCGCCGCCGGATCGTTCGTCATTTTCTGTCGTAAATCAGGCTACGCGTGCCCCCGGTTGTAACGCTGACGAATGTCCCGTCGTCATAGGTGACTGACGTCATTTACCGAGCGCGAAAAAGGTAACGCTGAAACGCACCGTGGAATACCGGCGAAGGAAGCGGACTTTCACAATTCGAGCGGCACACCCGAGGAGACCGGCATCTCGCAGCGTTAAAATGCAAATGGATCATCGTGCAACGGGAATGCGCAAGAGAAACCACGTTTTTACATTCGTTTGCTCCGCAAGAAATGAAGTCTTTTCGACCTGTTGGGTTGTTCCTCGCGCATGCATGAATAAGAGATAAACGTTTTTCGCTCTGAAAGCGAAAAAAAAAAAAATTGGAAATTGTGCTAAAGTCGTTCGACGCGTGTCGAATACTCGAGCCAGTCGACGAATTTTGCGAATCTGCGAACATCTCACCCGTGCGAAAATTAATATCTCGCGCGGACGCTTGGACGCGCGGTGATTCAATGATCGGACGTGGCCAGTGGCTATCGTTCGGCAGGCTCGGACGATCCTCGATGCATCATCTCTCCGCCGCTCTTCTCCCATTCTCTCCCTTGCTACTCCACTCCCCTTAGCGTAGAACTTTCGACCAAAAGTCTTTTCAAGTTAACGGAGTAGGAGAGGGAGAGAGATGGAATGAGACGAAGAGAGAAGAGATGGTCGGACGGCGATACCCGGGTCGACCCCAACCCCTCCGGCTGGATCTCGTATGCAGCCGGCCTGCCAGTCATCCACGGGGGTTTAGTCACACTGGAATTTCGTTGGAGGATTTCTGCTGGCTCCGTCCTTTCCTCCGATCGAGCCGCGTCTCTTGCTGCCGGTGCGAGCGAGCAACGCGCCTCGGAACGCAGCGAGCGACGAAATTCCTTGTCCATCCGGCGCTCCGTGGAATTCGCCGAGTTCCATACGGCCCACGTTCGGCCTCCTCCGAGTCGTCGATCCTGGTATTCGGGACTCGTTAGACCGAACTATTCCGTTTTGATGCGCATCGCGGCTGCTAGGCGAGCCGGATCCGACCGAGGAGAAAATGAAACGAGGGTTGCGACGCGCCTCGTGTCGCCTCGATGTTTGATTTACCCTTCGGTATTCGAGGCTGGCCCGATTGTACTTCTCCGGTATTTCACGCGCTCCCTTCGATTCCTCTTAGAACGTTGCTCGATTTTATTCCGTTTCGTCGCGTCTGAGTAAATTAGGCTTGTTAGAATTGCACAAGGAAAATGAGTTTTGGAACACGAATTTGCGTAAATATCCGTGGTCGTTAATCGTATCACCATAAGGAAGAGGAAGACACGTACGCAAATGTTTGACGTGCTAAATTGAATTTGAATAGGTGTTTCTAAAATAGACGCGTATATTGAATATCCAATTTTATATTTGACAAGCTGTCAGTCTTTGAAAGCTCCTCTGATGTACCAAATTTATTACCACTGCTAATATCGCGTGTGTTGGAAAATATACGGGGGAAGGGGGAAGAAAAAAGGATACGCGCGCTTGACTTTAACATCAATTCACCTCAGCATTGCAACAAAATACCCTGAATTGAAGATCGTTTGACACTAACGTGCCTGTCAGGCGTGCCAGCGATGAGCAACTCCACCTCTGCTATAATTTTCATCCGAACGTGATCGACGTACCAATTATCCATGCACGATGGCATTTTCTACGAAACGTCATTTAAATCTAAAATACTACCCACGAGGGGCACTTGGTGTCTTCACCCTCTCTCGCGTCTCATTGCCGTGGACGAAACGAGTGCAAAGCGGAGACTACTGTGAATGGAATAAGGGACGACGTAATATATTGAAAGAATATAACATTTAACAAACACAATTATTAGATACAAAACGGTAGAGCTATAGAGTTCTCTCGCTCGCTATTCTCTTTTCTAAGATCCTCACACAAATATTCATTCCCGGCAGTCCAGAAGCAAAACACGACACATCAGACCCGACACACGCAAAGCCAACACACTCACAACACACCCACTACCACCGTGCGTGCGTGGAATTTCGTTTATTTTTCAAACACTGGAAACTTTTTCAATTCTAATAACAGCCACGACGAAAGCTGTCGCAGAAAGTGCAAAGAACGCGAAGCGACTCGCTGCTCGTCACTTGCTTTGCCCCCTTTGGACATATTCGCGAAAATACGCAACATGTGCAGTGCCGACGCTCAAGGAGAGCGGAGGTGTACGAAACGGCAGTTTCATCCGGTAATTTAAATATCCGGCGAGAAATCGAGACGCGCGGATCATAGTGGCCGGTGGTCTGTAAAAATCGCGGACGTAACGAGGGAACAATTAGCTGTCCGTTGATAAGGAAACATTGCGGCGATTATTGGCTGGAGCGCGAAGGCGGAACGAGAAACGAGACCGTGGCCGTTTTGTACGCTCGTTACCGACCGTCTCCGAGACCCTCCTCGAGTGCTCGCGTTTTTTTTTTACGGGCGGCGCGGTCTCGTTTTAGCCGCTCGCCGCAATTACCGGCCTATCGAGGGAATTTCAGTATCGCGGAGGAGCGTTTAATGACGAGATCAGATTCCCTTTGGCTTCATTCACCATGGTAATTTATGCCGCGAGGGGGCCCCGGCCAAGACGCCCACGTTTAACTTCGTTGCCTGTCTATCACTATTATCGCTAACGCAACGACCGTGAGAGGTACATTCGGATAGATTCCGCGGATAGCGGGGCGAGGTGACTCGTAATTATTTCGCTGTTCAACGTCGACCTCGTTTGTCCGTGCAGTTCCCTAGATTTCACGGGAATCGTCACTATTCGAAAAGAGAAGCCGCGAAACGCGAGGCGTAAAGCTCGTAAAAACACGAAATACAATTTTCAATGGCGCAACGAGGTGATTGTTTTACGAATCCTCTTTTTATCGTTTCGTCGCCATCCTCGCCAGATTTGCATAGAGTTTGAAGCGAGAGTATTTTTCACTGACAAACTGACATATTTGTGAAATTGTCAAATTAAACCTATACTGCTTCCTGTATTAAACGTACATTCGTGTTATGCTATAAAGATACAGATGACCATAGCAAATGGACGTATACACAGTCATAATTATTCCAAAAATATACCTCCACTGTAACAACGTAACCAAACGATGGTACAATAAATAATAGTTTTTATAATTTTACACATATTATGGAATATAATGTTTATAATTTTATGTAATAACAGTTTTAAACAGTTTCTGTAATTCCAATTTTGTTAAATCACGCGCATTTCGTCAACCTACGCACAGTGCACAAATTAATTAATTAGTCCACCCAATGCGTCGTGCACAAATTAATTAATTAGTCCTCTCGTCAGCGTCGTTCCAACCTAACTCGCTACTCCGTAACCTACCCGTCCGCGGCGGTCAAGTATCGAGCGTTTCGTTCAATTACTTACCCCCGATGGCAAGAGGGGCCGGCGATTCCAGATCGGCAGATAAAAGATAGTTTCAGGGTTGTGGAAGGTTTGGACTCGCGATAGAGGCACGGCACGGTTTGCAAGGGCGCGGGCTTAATGGGGCGCGGATACGCGTTCCTAGGGGTGTCGCATTCACGTCGAGTGATCGATCACTGGGTTATCCGGTCTTAGTCCTGTTATAACACGCCACCCCGTATAACGCCTCGAAGCTCCAGCACGGGGATCACGCGTGCGGGATGATAAATTCGTGAAAGGCGTCAGTCACGCTGCGCACCGAGTCACCGAGTGTTTACCATGAATAAAATTTGTATCGCGATGCAAGGCGGACGGGGCGTTCGTCGTGACTTTGCTCGCCGCGCATCTGCATAAGAAACGTGCGAAACGACGTAGCCAGCCGGCCACGCAGAGGGGAAATGTGCGGCCCCGAGTCGCGTGTGTACACGCCGGAGATTACCCGTTGGTCCTCTAATGCGATTGCCAACAATTGAACGTGGAACCTGCCTCGGAATCGTGTACGTGCCCTGATTGTGGTCCGGGGGAAGAGGTCTCTAATTGCCTGACCGGGAACAATCGGCTGTACGAGATTAAAAACCTCCGTTTGACGACTTTAACGTCGTTCGCGCGGGTTCACGATCAAATTTCTGTCGCTACAAAAATGCTAATTTTTACCGGGATCGTCGAGGAAGTATTCGAAGGCTCGTTATGCAGTATGCCTTTTCTTAATACTCACGTGATTATTTTTGTATTTGTCGGGAGTATCATATAAAGAAATGTTATATCGAGGAACGCGTATTATGATAGCTGTTTGACCTGGAATGCTGTCTTTAAACGTAACTCCATATCTTTTATTGCGTATTCTTGTAGCCGACATTTAGGCGTTTTCTAAAGCAGCCACAAAAAAATGTCACGTTTGCAAATTTTTTTGTCGAGTCATACCATATGTGAAACGTACTGAAATTTCATTTGCATTCCAACGATCACCGCGATTAGACGATAATAATTTTAAATAATGCCGCCTCGGTGTAAAATTGTTTCACGCGCTGAAACGTCGCCGAAGCGCGTGCCATTTGGCGCTTGAAAATTTTCCGCAAGCGATCGGGCGTGGATTGTTGTTGCAAGAGCTAGTGAAAATTTCAAAGTTACACAACACGTGCAAAGTAAGAGTTCTCCGTAGTGAGAAGCACGTAGTTTCGCAAACTACGCTACGAATTATTGTACGAATGAATACGGAGCAAAGTGTTTGAACGTGTGACTCACGGATGAGGCAAGACAGAGGCAAAATAAAGGAATTTGATATCCTCTGCTTCATTGAATTATTTCAAACGGACTTGTGCTTTCGACGTCTCGATTCTAGGCGGGAAAGGGTTATTAATCGTCCGGTAGAAATAATACCGACGATACGGGATCGAATTTGGCGCAACGAAGTTGCCTGGACTGCGATGTTCCTTTTTTTTTTTCCACGTTGATTCACTTACCTCGTCCAAGTGTCGGGGCAAACGATTACGCACAACGCAGAGTTATTTTTTTCACTTGTTGATAACCGAGTCACGTGACTCGATGAACACAGCTAAGTGCAACCAAGTCGTGCTCTTTTTACGTGTATCACCTTGGTTAGCATACTTATCAGCCTGAATTATGCGCATGAATGCGCCGCTCTATCGCCACCAACTTGTGGCATTAGAAAAAAAGGAAAGAAAAGGTAGAAAAAAAAAAAAAGAAGCGTGCAACGCTTGAAATATCCTCTCTCTCGAGGAGAGAAGTAAAATCGCGATCGCGCGTAAGAACTGTTTCGCGATAACGACGGAGAGAAAAAATCCGAGCAAAAAGGTACGAAATAGCAACCCCCTTCTATAGTCGACTCTCTGTACAGCGGTTTAAACGCTGGGACCGATAATACCCGCGGCAATTCATAAGCTCGCCAATCGTCACCGATACACGTCTACGTGGCTCGTCACGTAAGAGGAAACTCGATCCACTCGGCTACACGACCATTTACACGATCGTTACCCCGATCCGACGGAAAGGGGGAAAAAATAAAAAAAGTGAAAAA
>KQ435736.1:255852-282577 GCA_001276565.1 Melipona quadrifasciata
CTTGTTTATGCCGGCGAAGGTATTAAGATTACTTAACGCTGTCTTTGAAAGGCGGGCTTATAAATCGCGAGACGTGCACTTCCCTCCCGTGCACCCGGCTAAATGAATAGTCGCTCTCACTCCCGTGCACGAAACGTGTAATTATCCTATTTTCATCGAGAAGCGTTTACTCGTTTAGATAATGAAGAATGTGCGGTCTGATATTTCAGAATCAATTTAGTCATTTGATATTTATGGCACTTTCTTCCGCCTGTTTTCGTTTTCCTGTTGTCTTGCATGAATTCACGCCAACTTGAAAGGCGTATCCGCGCTCGGCCGAGACACAGAAACGCACGTACATATATTGCGTACATGTGTATATATATATTACACGCGATAATTAATCGATCGCGAAACGATGAACAACGGTGCACGGAGAAAAATGGTGGGTACAGAGAGGAAGCGAAAAGTGGCGAACAGCTTTCGGTTAAAACGATGGACCAGTTTTTGCCGGCGAGCGTTGGTTTATTAATGCAACGGATGATCGTTCTTCGCTTCGTTAAAACGTAATCACGTTCAATTATCCGAACAAAGTGTCCGCCATTTCGGTCGGATAATCGAGGTCGCGCTGTAATTTGAATAAACCACCGCGCGAAAAATCCGCCGATGTGTATCGGCCGGCAAAAACGAAACGTTCGCCGCGCCGCTTTCATCGGCCGCGAAAAATATTTCAATCCGACGAGAAACGTTTCGCACGAGAGGGAGCATCGAGGAAGCGATGCACGGTATTTTTAGTTTTAAACGGAGGCAATTTAGCCGCCCTTCGATCGGTCACCGTCGAGGGAGCAAAAACGTCGCAGAATATCATCGGAAAAAGAAAAAGAAAAAGAAGAAAAGAAAAGAAAAGCGAGGAAGAATACTTGGTGGACGAAAGGCGAGGAATCGAAAGAACAAGATAAAAAAAAGAAAAGAAAAGTCGACGAGCATGGTCGAGGACGAAAGAAGGCAGAACGGAGAAGAGGAGGAACACGGCCGCGATGTGCGAAGCCGAGGATTAAGCGCGAAAGCAACGACGTCCGGCCCGTCTTTTAATCCGGCCGAATATTAACCAGATTCGCGACCCTGGTCCTTTCATATTTTCGTGACGGGATTCTCGCAGCGACTGTTGAACGACCATCGCCGAGATCGAACGAACCGAGACTAAAGGAGAGGAAAGAAAAAAAGTTGCTCGTACTTGAAACGAAGAAAATAACAAAAAAAAAACAAAAAAAACAAAAAAAAAACGAAAGAAAGAGAAAAAAAGAAAGACGAGACAGGCCGTAAGAATAGATAGTAAGGAGGCAGATAGATAGGCGAAAGACGGATGCACGTCGATTGGCGACGTTATGGAAAAGCGAAGGGACGCGCGTGTACGCGGCACTGTCGCGAACGCAACGGGGGCAGGACCGTAGGGGCCTGCGGGGTGGAAGTGTGCGCGCGGGATGAGAGAGAGTCATAAAATCGAGCGAAGTGAACGCCAGGAGGGAGACACTGAGTGATGTCGGTGACAGCCGCCTCTCTGCCCTCCTCCGCCGCCGCCGCCTCCTGTCGCTATTACTCACCCAACGCCGAATACCATTCAAAGTTCGAAACCGCACGTTCGCGACCCAATTCCTGCGTGGAGTCAGCTGTTCGTTCGGTTCATTCAAAGCTCGATCGACCGCCGCCGCCGGCTGGCCGTCCCGCGACCAGACGCGTTGAATTAATAACCAGGGAATAATAAAAAAGGAAGAAAGGGGTAGGGGGAGGGGGGAAAGAACGGAGAAGAGAGAGAGAGAGAGAGAGAGAGAGAGAGAAGCAGAGGAAAAAAGAAGAGGTGCGATAAAACGAAACGATGTTTAACGCGCGAAAGTTGAGTGCTTTCCACCCCCTCGCGCGCGTAACATCCCCTCTTGCTGGTTCAAGCAATGAAATATGGCATCGAGTCCGAGAATGACGGCGTCGATACGCGGCCTCTCGATTCTGCAAACTCGCCGAGTCCCAACGCCGATCCATCCGACGGCCGGCATTTAGCCGAGCCCCGTTATTTGTCAGGATCATCGGCTGCGTTATTTAAGACGTCGAGCAAGTGCGACCAACTCTTTGCCAAGAGGCCGCGCGCTCCTATCCTCGCGGCTATTCTACTATTTCTGGCGCGATACGCGCGCAGCACCGGCTTCCTCGCATTGGCAGAGAGCTGCCGCGAGAAATTTCGAGCGTTCCTCGACCGTGCGATGGAACAATACGGGCAACACGCGGAAGTTGAGCGACGGCGTGTTTGAAATTCGTAGAATTCGAAGAAATATTCGAACCCGAGGTATTTAGCTCGTATCGACACCCTCGTTACACCGACACGATCGCGTGAGAATTACCCGTGGGTACTTGCTTCTTATCGCGCGCCGTTCGGCTCGTTCAACCACGTCGACGATTCAATTTCGCAATTTCGAGAAACGAGAGGCAGGAACGCCCAAGGTCCGTCGCCTGTCTGTCGTTTCACGATAGAAGAGTAAAGCCCACGAGTAAAACAGGTACTTTGCTCTTCTCGCGCGAAAAATGAGATTCTACCAGAGTAGAGAGAGAAACCTAGATACATACAGTGCGGGAAGAAAGTTTAGTCGAAGCTTCGTTCCTCCGAAGCGAGAAGGTGGAAGGGAAACGAGGCATTCTGCTGTACGAGGTTGTCGCGCTGTTCCTCGTGTTCGTCTAGTTCGTCATCGTCGTCGTCGTCGTCGTCGTCGTGGTCATCGTCGTCGTCGTCGTCGTCGGTCGGCGGTCTCGTTGGTAGTGGTGTAGCGATGGCGGAGAATCCCGTGGTTCGCGGTCTCGCCGGTGCGGCGTTGCTGTCGAGCGAGGATGGTGGGGATATGGGCGGGGCCAGGGGGCGCATTGGCCGCGCGTCGGGGGCGTGACTGCGCGCCTCCCACTCCTTCGCGTAGCACGGCGCTGATTGACAGTTGGCGAACGACTGCGGACGGCGCAGGATCTAAAACCGCGCTAGGCGCTGCTCTCCACGCTCGCTCGCTCCGCTCTTCTCTTACTCCCGTGGATCTACTCTCGGTGCTTTTTCGTGGGGGAAGAACTCGAAACACGCATATTCCCGTGGCTGCCTTTGCCCGCCGGCTCGCGCGCAACATATACACCAACCTTCCACCGTCTGTCCGCCGGAGTTACGAGTGGCACACGCAGTAGTAGTTACGGTTAGGGAGGTGGGTCGGCCACCGTCTCGCGGACAGCTCTCTCGCGCGTCACCTCTTCTCTCACTCCTCTGCGTGACCGGTTCGTTCGTTCAGTAATCGCCGCGAGGAGGAACGCGCTTCTTCTTCCGCCGCGAACACTCCGCTTCGACGACGCGTACTCCGCTACGTGTTTCCATCTCGACTCGCGTGGAGAATAATTCCGTCAGTAGAATTTCTACCTACGTAGAAAGCGCGAACGGGTTTGTTGTTCGGTGTGTCTGTCTGTCGTGCAACATCTTGGAAACGACGAAAGGAAGTCTATTTCGGACCGCGACGACGCAACATTCGCAAACAAAGAGAGAGAGAGAGAGAGAGAAAGAGAGAGAGAGAGAGAGAGGGATACATCACACCCCCCACATCAGCCACCGATTTTTCGTTCGTGTCGCGTGAACACACACGCGGTCGCGGGCGAACTTGGCCATCACGAACCGCATCGGATCGACTGCCGCAGTGGACTTGTTGTTCGTAGTGCTCGTGCCATCGACACGCAATCCCTTGATCGGTAGCTCTCTAGTTGACCATCTCGCCGTGATATCTCACGACTCGTCGCATCCAGTGCGTTCTCCAGTGTTAGCAGTTTCCGGGGCGTCAGTGTGTCGCGCGCGCGAGTCGACGGTCACGCGAGTTACACCGTCCGCCTGTGTGCTCCGTTTCGCGTTTCCCCTGCTTCGTTTTCTCTTTCTCTCCTCGTCGGGACGAAACTTCAACGATAACCTTGATTTCGCGCCAATACTCAACGTTGATAACAGAGGATGTAAACGTGTTCCAGTGGCGTACGCAAATATCTCTTGTGTTTACACGCGAACGTGTCGTTCTGTATGAATCATCCGTGTGAAACAATAATAATCAGTGGCAACCGACGAGATTGCTCTCCGACGGCCAGCGTCGAACAACCGATTCGGAGCTGGAGCAACAACCAGAGAATTATCCGTGATAACCGGAGATCGGTTGGTGATACTTCGTGGTGTTAAAAGAAAAAAGAAAAAAAGGAAATAAGTCAGTTTTCGTAAGAAGCAGCGGTGATCGTGAATCCATCCGGGAAAAGCGGGAAAGTAGCAGTCTCCAGTTTTTCGTGTCCTGTATCGGTGAAGTTCCACGACCGCGAGAGACCTCGATTCTCTCGTTTTTTTTTTTTTTTTTTTTTTGAAACACGCCAACGCCTCTCGCAGCGAAGAGAACAGATGAGAGACCACGTGTCGAGAAAGTGGATGGTATAATGTCGCGAGACTGACGATATACACGAAGGAGGCACGCTCTGTGGGTGTTGTGATTGAACGGAACTTCCGGCGGTGTGACCGGGACGATGAGGAAGCACGTGTGTCCGGCCGTAGCCGTGGTCCTGCTGCAGCGTTCAACCGCGCGTGTCGAGCTCTGCTGACGCTCGCTTCGATTTCTCGCCGTCAAACAGAGCGTCTCGTATCGCCGGTCGACTCGGATCCGGGGATCGTCGAGAACCGACGGAGCCAGCAGCACCTGGTTCCAGTAGCAGTGGTCCACCTGGAGCACCCTCGAACAACAGTCTCGTAGAACAACAGTCTCGCGCGGAGGTGCCGTGCCGTGGCCCCTTTGTCTCCTCGCGGACCGTCGGCCGCCATCCCGTCCGCCGAGCCGTCACAGCCAACGAGGAACTTGGAAATTTGGAGGCATCGCAGCGAAGAATCCAGCGAGGAACCGTTCGACGAGGGCACAGATACAATCCGCGAGTCCTCTGAGTGTGACGATCGGGAAACGGGCAAACCGATCGCCGCGATAAGGCGAACCGAAAAGTGGGGAAGCCAGTGTGTGTGTGTGTGTGAAGTGTTCGAGGTTACTTGCTCATACTGTGGGAAAATACAGCCGCTACGGTGGCTCAGCACGCAGAGTTCCCCGGCGCGGCCAGGGCGTTCATGGCGCAGCCAAGGGTACGTGGATCTATCGATGACTTTTACACACACGTTCGCACGGATCGCGCGTTTCCTTCTCACACGGCCGTTGCTTCTCGAAATTCGGCCAACCGAACGCGAGAAACTTTGCTTCGCGGTTTGCAAGAATGACTCGTACGTGTGATTTATAGTTTTACATATAGGGCAGTTGTAGACGTTGCTTCTCTTCTCTCTGCTGGAATTCGACGACTCTGACGTTACTCGCGTTACGCGTGAAACTGGAAATCGGTAGCCGTCGGTGAGTGATCAGAGCGCGGAGAGTTCGATGCTCGGGGGTCTGTAAATCTCGCGTATTGAACAGCGTCGAGATAGATTCACCTTGTGGGCGCAACCTCGTAGTGTAGAACGTGACGGTGTAGGTCTCGGGATGTAAAAGGAGGCTGGCTGTTTCGACGTGTCGTAGGATACGCTCGGTTCGCCGGCCAAACGATTCGTACACGATTCGAACAGGCCTCGGTAGGCGCTTTGTCGTTCAACCGGGGGGGGCTTCGGTGTAATCGAGCAACGTTGAAGTTCGGGGAGTCAACTCGCGCAGGCAAAATCGTATGGTAGGGTGTCTCGCGGGATCGATTCACTACCTCCATTTCACAGTTTTCTTCCAATTGTACTACTTTCCGCCGCGGTAACCAAAGTTCACCAAAAAATTCCGCTCGTGAGACGGAATGAATTACGATCGGAATTGCGGAGTAGCTTCGAGAGAAATTGCGGGGACATGGTCGAGTGGAGCTAGGAAAATTCGTCGTTTCTCGAGGAAAACGGGTCGCGTGCAGGTCGATCCGGAATCCGTGCTCAAGTGGTCCGTTCCGGAGAAACTCTCTCCCGAGGTAGACAACCTGAAATTATCATTTTACGGGAATATCGTGCCCGGCCGGATTGACGTGCCATCGAGATGCACGAATCGATACGCGAGAGCGTCTGCCGGACGCCCGCCGTTCGAGGAATTGATTACGATTCTTGTCGTCGACTGGAATTTTGTTCACGCGAGCGTCATTCCGAGCCATTGCTCGCTACGGAGCGTATTCCCCCTGATTTTCACTCGTCCCTGAATCGGACTCGCTCTCGCCTCCACTGTCCGTCGGACGTGGAACTGTGTCCTCTTCGTGGCATGTTCTTCTCTTAAATTCTCCTCAATTTATATTTCCCTCTGGGGAAACGTCGATCTCCTCCCAGAGAAAACGGTACGAACTTTCATCGCGGTAGAGTCGTATTTCTAACGAAAATTAGCGGCGACGAGCGGCAAGGTCTTCGAAGAAAATAATCGACAGAAATTTTGACGTCGAATTTATCTTACAATTCGAAATTTAGTTCTACAGTCAAAGTGACTGATCGGAGTAGTCAGAAATTTTTGAACCACGGTTCACATTTCCAGACAATGAGATAGTAATTGAACGAAATCTAATTCCCCGAAAGAGAACGTCTTTCGTCTTTGTGTGTGCTTGACGAACGTTCCGTTCGCACGACACTTCACGTACACGAAAAATGACTACCGTTGAGAAAGGAAAAGGTTTCCCTTAGAGCCAGATAGCGCCAGATGTCGAGATAAAATTTATCAGCGGGTGCGCGCGAGTCGATCACCGTGTCACGATTTCGTCTGGCACAACGTTACTCTTGTAAACGGTTAATCGGTCAGGTTTTCTGTGACGTTTCTGGAATTCCAGCGGCGATCACGGTTTTATCAGGCACGGCCAAGTGGAAACGGTATCGGTGTCGATAAAGAGCTTTACGAGATCGCCGATAAGCGACGATTGCTCGCGTGCCGTTTGATTTCCAAGTGACGGAATCTTACCTCTCGGTCAGATTCTACCGTCGGCCTCCTCTCTTCCCTGTCATTATGTCGTATCTCGACAACACGCGTGCCTCTCTGTCCAACTTCCAACGAAGACTGCCAACCGAACTGTTCTTCGTAGAACGGAAGGTTTCCTCTTGGTCGACGATTTCAATTTTTTCTTTTTTTTTTTCATTTTTCTTCGCGAGTTTTTCCCGAGAAAATTTCAAAGCGACTCGTAAATCGGGAATCTTCGAGAAATTGAGGACGCTTCGGATGCCCGTTTCGTCAGAGCGGCGATTAATATTTATTGATTTAGCGGTTCGTGCAGTTTGTTTTCGTTCGTTAGTGCTCTTTGGCGAAGTGAGTTTTAATCGGAAATTTGTGTCACGATTTAATAATGGATCGCGGCCTGACCAGCCGCGTTTAGAAATTTAAGCGGCAACGCGGTTGTCTCGAATGCACAATTCGAAATTCGACGTCGTACGTGTCCGAACAATTTCGCGAGATGGACGAGTGAATTTTCATGTGTGCGCGAGAAACGCCAAGTCCGATTCCCACGAGCCACGAGCAAACGATATTTGTTAAATATTGCAAGGCGCGCCTCGAGGCGTTTTCGATTAGTCGTGCATTATTCAAGAAAAATTACTGGAGCAAAGTATGTCCGATGTGTTCCCGCCTGAATTATGCATTCGGCGTTCTGACATATTAATTCGATAGAAAATTTCACGTACCGGCAACGTTCTTTATTAATCTATCCGACGCGTTCATGCTCCATAACGTTTCATAACCCGTAATATACGTAATTCCAGTTTCAAATATTCAGCGCGGATAAAAGTTTAAGTCGATTTCAGTAAATATTCATCTCGATTGAAAATTCAATCCGATATTTTTTTGCCTCTCCGTTTGCCTCTGTTTCTCGCGCCTCGACCGAACGCGTCGTTACGAGCGAAAGAAGAAAAAAGGAAAAAAATACTTTGAACTTGTTCGTCGCCATCTTGGTCATCACTGACCGCCGCCACTAACTTTAATTAAGCCGTACTCACACCGCGTTGCCACTTATAACCGTCAAACCACGACCCTGATCGATACCAGTAAAAAAAAAAAAAAAAAAAAAAAAACTACCCTAGGCGTCGAGAGTGTGCACGAGAGTACACTCTGGCACAAACATCATTGCAACTCTGTTACGCAATCTGTTTGTCTTTCGAATCGCGAAAAATGATCCACTCCGAGCTAACCGCGGTCGCAACATTCGATGAAAATCTCTTCGTCCGTCAGAGCCATTGACTTCTGCTACACAACTAGTGACCCACATATCGTTGAAATTTGAGAAAAAAAGAAAAAAATACATATTCGTATGAAATGTATATATATATATACATGTAAAAAGGAATATCGAAATAATTGACGTAACGGAGTTTCTCTCTCTTTTTTAAATCCATCGCTCAGGCAATTACAGTTACGCGGTTAGAGACCACCATTGCGAGAAAGAAAAAAGAAAACGCTACGAGATCGCGACGATGACGTTAGGCGGAAGCGAAAGGGGAGGATTCTGTGCGTTTAATTGCAAGCCGGACGAGCGTGGAAATAACGAGAGACACGGTGTACAGGCGGCGTCTCAATCGCTTCTCTTACGAGCGGCACACGTTTTACCGCTCAATTTTCCTCGGACTGCTCGCTGCTCGAAATTGCCAAGATACCGAGAGACCGCATGCATGCATGTACGCGTTTCGCGTGCGAATCGCCCTTTTCGCCCCGCCACCGCCATCGTGCCCCGAGTACCGGGGCAAAACGTAATTCGTGCGTTGCATCCGGATCCATCGGGCTTATCCTGTCATATTCGACCGGTTCGCCGGTAATTTTATCGCGTATACTTCCTGAACTTGCGGCAGCGCTGCTGTTCCCGTGATTTACGCACTCGCCACGTTTCCACGAAACGAATTTTCCTTCTCCTCTTCCTTTTGATCTTCTCCGATTTGGCGAAAAACTTTGCCGACACCGCTAGCGTTTTTCCAACGTTCTCGCTTACATTTTCGCATATTTTCTCTCTCTCTCTCTCTCTCTCTCTCGCTTTTGATCTTTCCTTCGTGCGTGGGTCTCGCCGTTCGATGGAAAATGAGAAAAATGGAAACCGGAATATTGTGATGTCAGACGACGTGTTCTCGGGACTGAAAATTCCGGAATTCGATAAATAAAGAAGGCTGTGTGACAGCAGAATTAGCTCTCTCTCTCTCTCTCTCTCTCTCTCTCTCTTTCTCTCTGGGTATCATTTTGTTTGGCGCAAAATTGGGGAAGGAAATTTCGAGGATGATGCCTCGTCCGTCTATTTCTGAGATTCGTGACTTCCGCGAATAGGTGCCCGCTGGCTGCGCGTTCTCTGGATTAAAAATTCCAGGATTCGGTGAACAGCCGGGTCGAGCGCGAATTTTTGTCCACGCCGTAGCGAGCCGCGATTATGTATTTATGGGTATACCCATCAATCACTTTCGCTCTCCCGTATCGCCGCGGATACCGGCCTTTAGCCTATGGATTAAAGTCGTATCGATTTCTCGCGCGTTCCATTCGCTGCCCTCGATGAGGCACGATTTTTTCCTTTTTTCTTTTTTTTTCTTCTTCTTTTTCTGGCCTCCTTTTTCTTTTTTCTGTCAGGTTTCTGTTGGGTTTTTTCGAGGGAACCACCCCTCCCCTTGGTAACGGTATACGGGTCGGAGAAAAACGCGCTGGCCTGTTGAAAAAGAAAGTTATCCGGGGATTCCTGTCGCCCGACTGGTTATTTCGGAGTAAAATTTAGTGGGGGGTCTCTAAATATCGTCCGCTTCCATGTGTCCCGCTTTGGATGCGAGGAAATATTTCAGCAGATGTGTATATTCGCCATCCCGTTTGTCTTGCCGCGTGGCAAAGGTATTCAGGTCGCGGAGAAATTAAGAACGTTGCATTTGGAAAACACGCGCGTCTCTCTTCCTCCGTTTTGTATTTTCGATTTCAATTTTGCACCGACGTCTGTCAAACTTTTCGTTGCAAGATGGAGAAGCAATCACTCCGGAATCATCGATCATAATTCGTTTGTGTTCACAAAGTAGCTGCTAACTGCGCCATTTTCTCAAATGTAATCGTTCTATTCCTCGAAGCGCACGTCTGCTCTGGCTACTGGCGCACGGAACGTACCGATATCTCGCGAAAACATCTCCGAAGATGAAAACAAGAATTTAACCTTCGATCAATCGGTTTCCAATTTACCGGAGCCATTTGCGCTTCCAATTACTTGGAGCAGCTCCGGAAGACGTTTTAATCTAAACCGAGGTTTCGTGCGGCGGGCTCGTGGTCGGTATCGTCGAATCTTGGAACGATTCCGAGGACTAAAATCGACGAGCTCGTCGAAAAAGAGCGGGCGATAAAGCGGCCGATGCACGATGCTCCCCCGAGATAGGCGAGGCACATGGCGTTGTCCCGGTGCATGCTTGTACGTCGCAATGTTTTCCAAATGTCGACATCAATCAGAAAGTAACGAACAGTCGCCAGGCCCTTTCTCTCTCTCTCTCTCTCTCTCTCTCTCTCTCTCTCTCGTGCTCTTTCTCCTTCCCTCTGTTTGTCTCTCGTCTCCTCTCTCGACTTCTTTCTCCGTCCTGGAATCTCAGCCATGTTTCAACGAGCCGAGCGCACTCTCGTCAACCGCGTCCTTTAAGCTCCATTCACAACTGGTTTCTGGCCTCGTATAAATTTCCCTCGCGAGCGCGGCGCGATTAATAATCGATTTACTTTACGGTGGAACGCCGTCTCACCCGCGATCGATTCGAAAACAAATTGCCGGGGGCAGACGATCCAACTCCGAAATCTGTCGTTTCGCCACGCGTCGCGAAATTAGGTTCCATCCCAAATATATTTGTCACTTGCAGACTCGTGAAAAAATTCTCACGGAGATGGTTCAGCCGGAAAAAAATCGAATTCGACGTCGTGGGTTTTAAAATACTTGGGGGATATGACGTCATATATTTTTCATTCGTACGATCAGAAGACGAGTCGACGTTTGAACGATTGAAAAATAAGTAAAAAGCGTTGGAAAGCCTCACTCATCGGGCACGACACGATCAATCCAGCACGCCGTCATCGTCGTGGACCGCCAGCCACTTCTCCGAGGCGTTCGAATATCTATTTTACATTGCGTTTCATCGGCATTAACGTCGGCCAGAAGTTTATACAAGCATTGCAACTAAGCCTGTAAGCTCGGTCGTGTCGACGACCCGCAGGCCAGCCTGCGCGTTAATATAGGACACCAGCACACCATGCGATTGCCTTTCAAAAGAACTTCCAATCGAACCCCATTTCCCATTCTTTCTCAATTCCGACCAAACTAAAGTAACGCGCCAAATCTTCCTCGTAGTCGCTCCTCTTACATTTCTTACGATACCTCGTTTCTAACCTCAATCGAAGTTTCGTCAAACTTTTTAAAATTTTCAAATTCAATATTTTCAAAGTCAAGAGAGTCAAGACTTTGCGTCGAAATTAATTTGCCATTCCGAAATTTTATGCCATTTCGACGCAAACGGATATGTGTAGGGAGACAATGAGAGAGTGACAGGTTGAGGGAGAGAGGGAAAGTAAGAAGGAGAAAGAGCGCGATCGGGTTATTGGTGTTTACCTGGTCGGTTGGAAAAATTCGCCGGCGGCTGCTCGTCGATCACCGGCTAATTTTCCACGTCCTCCGGCCTTTACCGGTTGTTCGCCGCCGTTCTCCGTGGATTTTTCGTCGATTTTATATTTTCGGTAGTGGGTATATAATCGCGAGCTGCGGCGGCGCGCGCGCTCACCGTATTGATCGTGAAAGAGAGGGTGCACACGCGTCTTCCGCGTCGTGCCCCTGCTCGCCCCCTTACTTCGTCCCCGGTGATTTATACCGTGGCGTTTAAGCACACTCGCCTTGACCTATCCGCTTGCAAATGAACCGCGTTCCTCGGACCTCGCGGTGAATCCTCGGCGAGCCGGTCGATCCGATCGATCGGTCCGCCGTGAATCCACCATTCCAACGTGAATTCCCTTGCTCGACGTGTTGCCCTCGGTCGATTTTCACAATTTCCCACGTGATTCTGTTCATTCCGTTTGTAATTCCATTCTATTGAATGAACGTGCATAGTTTGCACGTATATTTCGTCGTTCAACTTTTAAAAGTCAAATTCTACAAAAGTGTGCGTATTTCGAACGCAGGAGGCTAATAACTTTTTTAAAAATTTCTCACGTTCTTGAGATATATTTGAGACAATTTTATCACTGAAAGTGATTTCAGTGGGGGTAACCCAGAAAATCGGGCCTTTTCAGGTGCAGCGCTGATGCAACGAAAATTAGCGATTGGTGGATTTGGGTCACGTGGTTCGCGAAGGGGCGTGGAGTAGACCTCGAGTAGGAGTGGCGTTGTCTGATACTGACCGATCGCGCCAGGAATTTTGTATCGATTCAAATGTTTGCATATCGATAAAATTTTATGGCAAAAAAGTTGTCTTCATTTCTTAATCAGTTCGGTGAGACGAATCGTACTGGAGTCGTGCAGTTTTTTATGTCTCGGTATTTTCATTCAACCTTCAACAGCGTGTAGGTTGTAATTATACCTGTAAACGGTATTTTTCTTTTCATAGACTCTACCTTTCTTGGAAATCGAACTTAAAATATTTTATCGTCTTTTCTGACAACGCGCGTATTTGTACCTGTCGCTTGGTGTTCTCGAGTTAAAAATTTCTTTAATACGTCTAAGACGGGATCGTTCTCTTTAGAATTCCTCAGACGCGTTTCCTCAAACGTCAAACAAATCTATTTCTCGATCTTTGTACCTTTTTTCCAACGATACTTCCTATGTAATACGTGTTTTTCTGCAAAGATATCAGCATCGCATCATCTTTACTCTATCACTATGTGATGTTCATTCGTCGCGAAAGTTACGTCAGCCTCGAAAGACGTTTCGATCCGGGAAACAAAGAAATATGCAAATGCCGGTCGTCAATCAACGCCGTCGCAACGCAAACATTTGCACCAATAACGAGCATCGAGCAGTCTTTGCCTATTCGCGGTAAACTCGTGTTATTCCCCCCCCCTCTCTCTCTCTCTGTCGTCGAGTGTCATTAAAATTTCCTCGCTATGCGCATTTGTCGAATCGAGCGCGGCTCGAGAAAAGTAAGTCTCTTCAATCGCTATATGAATATTTCATCGCTGGTGCAGCTGCGCGCCGCGGAAATTCATGCCAAATAATTCGCCTCGAGGCGTTCAGCGCCGTTTTACATCCGCGGAATTACCGCGCGAAAACATTTCTGCGCTAGCGCCCAGATACGTAAACGTTCGCGTCTCTCGAGTCGCCGGCCGTTACCTTTGCGCTAACAATCGTCAGCCGTGAAATTATCGTTCCGATTTTATTTACGAATGAAGGGAAAGACAGAAGCGAGTCAGAAGCGTGGACAATTTGGCTAAAAAAAAAGTTGGTGTTCACTCTAGACGATCAAATCGTTGGGACTTGTCGGAATTACGACTCCGTTACGATTCAGCCTTAAAGTCGCCGCGTCCGTCGTTGCTCTTTAAGATATTCCGCTCGATCGATGATATCTTCATAACTTGGTGCTGAATTATTAGACGCCGCCGTTCTTCTTTACCCACCCTTTCCCGGCGATGCGATTCATCGAATTCCTTTCTGCGGGTTTCATACAGCTTATTCTTCCCTTTTGAACGAAATATAGCAGCTCGATAAAAAGTAGATCGCTAATGGCAGCTCACCGTAAAGTTTTACGGCGTAGCGATTATCGTCTTCGATTTCAGTTCGAAGATTTAAGCTTCGCGATCCATAAACCGTGGAAAATATTTCGGAAGAATTATTTTTACACACGTCGTTCCGAGTTTTCCCGATTCGCCGACAGAGAAGGAAGCCCTTCTCCTCGATTCCTTCTTCGCGAACCTGCACCGCTCTCACGATAATGCGTCGAACATCAGTTGGCTCGTTCCATCTCGAAATATCCCGCGCCCTGTGACGCTGGTTACCTTCGCAACGATCATACCAGTCGAATGGGACCTTGCCGGCATTTTCGCGACGTCACCTTTCGCCAACGGTCGCAATTAAGGATTTTCGATTAAGCCGTGTACGCCGTGTATCCACTCGATAACCTCTCGAACAACGGTCGCTCTCCCTCTCTTTCCATTTTCCCCCTTTTTCACCTTTTCTCTCTTTGGCTGCATTTCATCGTTTTTCTTCCCGCCGTGAAATTACCAGCTCTCAAACCTGACGATCGAGCCACGTAATCAGCGATAATAATCGCCTTGCTTTCGTTTCCGCGGCCGGCCGCGACAAGCCAAGAAAATCATTGGCTTCCTTGTTTCTGATCGCTCCGCCGTCCGAGCGTCCCCTCTCGGAAAATCTCCTCTCGGACGCTTCACGCTCGCGGGAGCACCGATATTCCGAAACTCGCCCGATTTTTTGCAACTCGCCGAGCGCGTAATTTGCTCCCTGCAACTCGCAAAGTAACCTTCCATCCCGCGATTCTTCGGCGTTTAACGGTTCCGGCTCCTTAATCGACCCCGGCTTCTGGATGTTGTTTCGTTATTTCAGCGATCGCGCTTCTGCGTGTGTAGCCTCGTGACTTGTTCATTTTAATTCGCGCGAACGTCCCGATCCTCGCCACGTCTTCATTTACCCCGCGAATTCCTCCCGAAAATACGACTCCAGCGCGTCCCGTTCGCTCGATCAAATCTCTCGGCGCGATCCCGCACACGCCACTCTGCTCTCCACGCACGCCTACGAAATTCATATTTCACGCGCGCGTCCAAAGGTCCGCGCGAGTCGTTCCACTTGCACCTCGAGCCAGAATCGCTCGGTCGTGCGTGCGTTCCTTTCGCTTTCTAGCTGCCTCTAGCTGTTGGATAGGTACTTTATTCCGTCGCCTCTGTCGGGTCCCATCGACGTTGCTTACGTGTACACTCGCGTACGTTCGACCGAAAGAAAGAAAGGACGATAGAACGGAGCAAAACAGAAGTGAGGTGAATTAAAGAAAAAGAAGTGACATTGAAGCGGGCAGAGAGGCAGGCGAGGTTTCGCAATAAATTACCAAGTGTCCTCTTCGGTATTTCTGTAACTCGGTGTATTTTCGATCGCACGTACGTCTCCCTGTTTGACGCTGTTGTCTCGCGGCGAGCGGAAATAAATTTCGCCTATTTTTGCGCGGAACAACCAGCATTCCACCGCTATGGTACTCGGAACAAGGACTCGGCCGTGTCTTCTATTTTTAATACCTTGGTAGCGCGGAATCGATGGATCCGGCTCGCCGACACTTGCAAAACGATCTCTCCGATGCTTACTTTTCGATCGTTCGCGTATCGGTCCTCTAGATTTCGCGAAATTTTATCAACGTCGAACTTTGATTACCCACGATGACTCGATAAGCGGCCAGTATCATTTTCGGTAATTTTTGGAATTTTACAGTTGCGGCTTTGTCGCAACAGTGACTCGACAACTGGCTCGTTATCTTCGGTAATTTCCAGGATATTTTTATCGCTGAAAGTGATTTTAGGTGCAACGCTGATGCAACGAAAATTAGCGATTGGTTGATTTGGGTCACGTGGTTCGCGAGGGGGCGTGGGGTAGACCTCGAGTAGGAGTGGCGTCGTCTGCTACTGAGCGATCGCGTCTGTAATTTGCCTTCTGTCGATTCAAATGTTTGCATATCAATAAAATTTTATCGTCTTCATTTCCCAGTCAGAACAGTTACTTCTGGGCTTTTCAGCGAGACGAATCGTGCTGGAGTACGAGTCGTGCAGTTCCTTTTTCCTTTTTGAGTTTTTCGCGTTACTCGTTCTTCCTCAAATGGTTCAGCCTTTGGCGTGTTCGCCTCGATATCTTAATCAACGCGGCCAACTTATCGCGATTATCGCGGGCAGCTAAAGCGGGATAATAATGATCGCTGATAATACAGGGAGTAGCCGCGCTTCCACGGAGTGATATTTCAAAGCTCGCGTACGCGCTTCCGATGAAACCGCGTCCGCAAAGTATATTAAGCGATCTGCACACGATGAAACGCGCTACCATCCGATCGTCGATTTGTAGATAATGTATAGCTGGATGACTGCGTTTGCAGAATACGATGTCGATGTACCGGCGCAGAGGAAATTACTTACTTGCTTACTTGGAGCGAATAGTTGCGTGTTAATTGCGACAATGAGGGGGGAGGCGTTATCTGGTCAGTTATCAAGCAAGGTTCGTTTGTACTCGCGATTTATATAACAAGAATTATTACCTAGGATTTCTTGTTATATACTATTCGCTCCAAGTGCAATTCGAATATAATTGATTGCCTATTAATACATCTTTTACAGTTGACCTTTAGACCGTCATTCTATAATGTAATCAGAAATAAACTTTGATTTGTAATGTCGCACAAAGTCTTCAAACGGATATAATGTTACGATCAACAGAGATTCGCGTTCAAACGCCGATTAAAATTTCGTTCGAACGAATGAAACAACGCCACAGCTGTTTCTTCTGCGCCAAGTATTAGCAAAATGCTACGTTGATGTTAAGAGTAAAAGCTAGAATTCTCGACAAGCAACACGTACGTTAGCGAAGTAACTGTGCCCAGCTCGTCTGGTAATTACGTTCGATTAACAACATTTTCGAGCCGGATGAAACCGAGCGTGTCGCCTCATCTAACGATGCAACGCGTCGAACGATTCGTTCGAGTCTCTGAACAATGGTGAATCTCCTTCAGGTCGATACCGGTGCAGTTTCCTCGGTCGCGTCGAACATCTGCCCGAGTCGAGTCGAGGAGAATGGGCCTCGCGTTAATTACACACACGCATGTATATATTTATATATATGTACACGCGCGCACGTACGAATACACACAGGGTGCGATCGATAATTCACACTAATTTCTTTTTTCTCGCATTTTTGGTGGTTTCAGTATGACGATGGCGGGCTGCACGGGAGTTACCTCGAGGGCGGAGGTGGCGGTGGTGGAGCAGGACTGTACGATCCACACGGGAGTGCCCGGGGTGTACCTGGACTCCATCACAGTCCACACATCGGCAGCATGGGGCCTGCACATCCCCAGTACCCACCACCTCCGCCGCAGCCACCCCAGCACGTTCTCGCGGCGGCAGCCGCGGCTGCTGCCTCTGCGGTACCCGATGTCCACAAACGCGACAAAGACGCGATCTACGGGTGAGTTTGCCTCATTGACTCTTGACTTTTTCCTTCTTTCTGCCCGCTGCTCGCGTTTCCCTTCGCTTCGACGCTATTTCCGTTCTAATCTCCCTCTTTCTCTTGGAACAGTCGGATATTTGCAGATATTGCGGGGGTGGAATGACGAAACAGTAAAATTTAGAATTTTAAAACGCAGTACCGAGCAGGGTTTGAACATTCTTGCACCTGGCCGATTAATATAATTTAAGTAAAATATAAATTTATACTAAAAAAGAAAAGTAATGATAATTAATAACTCTTTAATTAATTAATACACACACACACATATATATATTAATTTTTAATTTATAAAGTTAATGTTTTTATTAAATTATATTAGCTCAAACCCTGGGCACGAATTAAAACATTTGCCGATAATAAATCACAAAGGAAATTTATTCTTCGGTGCCAGACTGGTTTTGAGTTAATTTGACTATTCGTCGTTGCGTGTCTAGGAAATTTTAATTTTGCCATCGTTCACTCGTCGACGTAGAATAACAGAATAGTTACAGAATGATATGGAACAGCGAAAGTAAGGTAGGGTAGTTTTCCACCGTAGGGTAGTTTTTTAATGTTGCTGCGTTGGAAACGGGAAGCAGTGTGTCACCAGTGATGCATCCATCTGGACAAATTGCAGGGATTAATCAGGTCCGTGCAAAGATAAAAGCGGATAAACGGTTATGCTCGAGTATGTTTATTCTCTTATTTAGCCGTCGACTTTCTGCTACGTGATATACAGAGTATAAAAAGTAATTGATCTTTCTATTTTCACGCGTTTCTTTCCTCGCGCAGATATAGAACGCGGCGAGGTAAACTGCAAGAGTAAAGGACAAGGTGTATTGCGGTCGCGGTGATGAAATTCAAACGTACAGCGCAGAGTGTCGAGTAAATAACAGAGTTAACGAATTACGTTTAACGTTCAAGGATAATACGATACGATGGTATGTTCGAGCGATACGTATTGCCACACGTATGGCTAACTGTAATAATTACGTATCGTACGGCTGATATGAAAAAGATGTTTACTAGGTTTACGATCTGCGCGGACGAGCGTATGAAAGGGTAACGAAGGAAAAACCTGGTGAATATGTAGAAACGGTACAAGTAGGCACACCGTTGCATGTATGATGATATATTAATATTCAAATGGTTCAAGAACGGTTTCGTCAGCGCGTACAGTTTGCAAAAAATGTATTTGAAAAGGAAGAAAAGCGTCGATTGGTATATAACATACGAGTCGACGACAGTCAGAATTAATCACTGTCGTTTGGGGAATGAAGATCTCTGTGGGAATGGACGAGATGTTTTTTTGTATCTTTCGTCGGATGCACAAGAAATTCACAATCTACTAATCAGCTTATCACGGTGACTCGTGCGCATTTCAAAGCAATCTCGTCATTTCGACCAAAGAAAGAAAAAAGATCGCACGCAAGAGGATCGCACACTTTGAACTGATAGCGATTCATCGATATCGATCAATAATCAGAAATACAGGTGATTCGAAAATGGAAACCACGAAAGAATAACGATATCTCAGACAATTGGCAAGCGATAAGGATTCAAAGTCCATCGGCAGCATCGTGCAATTAAAACGCGCGTTTAAATTCGGTTGAGTTAAAATCAATTATTAGAAGGGGGTCGGTTGATACTTGGAGGCGACCGTTTAACGCCGGCACTTGTTAATACACCCCTATCGGCATTAATCTGTCGGTCTCTTCGTTTCTTTCACGCGTGTTTCCATCTCCGTCTACGAACGTCGAACCCTTTGGGTAGGTGAAACCAGTCGGACAATCCAACTTTTCTTTCCCTCCCCCCCCCCCCCCCCCCCCTCTCTTTCTCTCGGGATCTTGTCATGCTTTGAAACAGAACCTTCACGCTGGTGTTAACTTTTAATATTCAGCATGTTGGAGTTTCTTGTCGCGTCCGGAAGATTCTTTTTCACATTGCATTTCACCTCTCTCTCTCTCTTATGTAGAAGATAAGTTTGTACGTACAACCGATGATTCACGATTTCAATCAAATTCAGAGGATCCAGTTAGGTTTTTTTTTTTCTTTTCCATCAGCGACGAAACGAGGGCCAACTTTCGGTCGTTTTGCCACACTGCCGGCCACTTTTCTCTCCGAAGAAAGAACGTTGCGTCTTACCTCGAGCGAAATTATCTTGCCGCGTTTCTGCCTTCTTTTTGCGTTATACTTTAATAATTCACGTGGCGAGACCGCGTGTTTATCGCGCGCACCAGCTCATTTTCCTCGTAACGACACAATTCAGCAATATAGTAATCAACATTTCTGCTGTCCCGACACGTCGATTTCTAACTCTGTCAGTTAAATTCCAAGCGGCTCTGAATCTTACGACATCTCGAACGAAAAAAACGTCGCGAGCGAGTGAGACGGCGGGTAAAACAAAGACAGACGAGTTTACGAAGTGCACTTGAGAAACAGACGAGTGACAAATAATTTTCACTTTGCCTCTCCACGATTCTCCCCTGTCGAATCCACAGATTTCAGCAGTCGAAGTATGTTTTTGTATCGACCGTTGCGTGTACGTCGACGAGTTACGGAACAGGCAAATTAGGAGGAAGACGACGAGGAGGGAACCGATCGTGGATCGTGGACCACGGCGAGGAAACGCGTTTCGAGAGGCCTCGTGCCACGCTCGCAGCAGGCTCTCCGAAGCCTCGTCAATTGGCCGTTTTACGAAGCGGCTCGGCCGTGTTCCGTGTGATTTATAGCCGCGAGATGGCCCGATTTCTGGTATACATCCTAGAACGGGAGCCTCATTATTTCGTGCACCCTGTAATTTGTCCACTCGTCGTGTGCCCCGGCCCTGCCAATCCCGAGCAACGATTTCGGCCTCGGTCTCGGCCTCGGTCTTGGTCTCGGTCTCGGTCTCGGTCTCGGTCTCGTCGAACCGCGCGCAACGTTCAGCCCCATCGGAGCCGTTTATTTCCTTGCCAGTTGGTAAACTCGTGTTTACAAACCGATATCCAGCGTACTCGTCCAGGTCGATTGAGTCGTCGAACAAGTGAAATCGACTAGCTGGTTTCGTCCGCGTTGCGCTCCAGTTTCTGCCGTTCGCCCCGCCACGTGGAAATTGCCGATCGCTTATTTGGGCATTGCGGATACGCGTGGTGACTGGATCGTTCGCCTCGTTTGCCGTCGTCTCTCCGTTTTCGATTTTCGAGAGCACGGGATTACGACGGAATCGCGATGATTTAGGAATTTATTTATCGTGCACTAATGTATATTCTATCTTTCTGACTGCAACAATTGGAAGTGTTTTTAAAAAATTGAGGCGTCAGAGAGACGACAGATGCTGAGTTTTGCGCGCCTAAGTTTTTGAGATCGGCGGACGACAAGCGATAAATTCAAATTTCCAGTGAAATTTTCCCTCAGGCTATCGTCTGAGGCCGCGTCAACGAAACGCACGTTCCACACTTTATACTTATAAAAGCAATTATTACTTCAATTACCAGCAAAATAGTCGCCATCAATCGGACACGGTGGCTTGACCTATTCAGACAGGAAATTACGCATCGCGTATCGGTTGCAATAGGGTTTCGAGTTTATTAAAATGAAATATTAGTCAATACTCAGCTAAACGAACTCCCGTTGTTTGAATTTACTTACCTGACCCTAAACTCTCGTTCCACAATTTTCAATTACGTACGCAGACCTGCGCGAACGGCGTGTCTGACGACTTTAAGTAAACGGGACTGTACTTTGAAATATATTAGTTTGTCCGGCTGACACGATATTATTAGATTAGGTTATTTTACACATGATCGACAGTGGGATGCACGAAGCGTGTATACTAATATTTACGATTAAATATTCAAATGTTAAACGCGTTTTGGTGACTCCAGGTTAACCGTCTGTCGATCCTCGAATCTTGCTTCGTCAACCCCTGATCAGGGATCCTGTCCCACTCGAAAAACTCCGCCGATCGACCGCGTTTATCATCGGCGGATCGATGACCAATTAAAGCAAGAGACCGCAAAAAATTGATTGAAAATGAACGGTGACTCTTGCCGCGGTTCTACGGCTGTCTGGCGATTGCACGAAAGAGTTTTACGTAAGCCTGGCAGGCAGACGTAACGCACGGGCGAATCTGCCAATCACGGCTAGGCTCGGATCCTTATGCAAGGAGCATGATTGGTCGAGTCGTTTATGGATTAGACGTCTTACGCAAATCTCTCTCTCTCTCTCTCTCTCTCTCTCTCTCTCTCTCTCTCTCTCTCTCTCTCTCTCTCTCTCTCTCTCTCTCTCTCTCGAGCAAACACGCTACGAAAACACACGTTTTCGGGTCGATTTCGTATCATCCGGAGCATCGTGAGTTGCGGGACCACCGTAGTACCGTTTAATATTCCATTTTTTTTTGATTGACGATAATTAGCGCATTAGAGCGACGTTTCAGCAGATGAGCAGCTAATGAATATTAATGCGCTGTTTAATTGAATTGATCGGTGCGCGCCGGTTTACACGATTACATCACGCGCGTTTGCAGTTGGACAAGTTGTCGGGGAAAAACAGGATCCCGGCGATTTTATTTCGGTGGCTGGCCGACCGTGTCTCCCTTTTTCTCCGCAAAAGAGAAAGAGAGAGAGAGAGAGAGAGAGAGAGGCGACTCGAGAGTTTTTCGTGCGCGGGAGAAATTGAATTTCGTTTATCTCTTGGATTATTAACGCGCCACGAGTCTCTGTCAGTTCGACGCCGGACGCAGGATCAATTTGAACGTTAATTAAACGAGATAAATGTCAGAATCTTAAGAAATTTTTGCTCTTTTCATTTAAATTCGTTCTTAATGCACGAGCAGGTTCGCGACTTGATAGCAATTTGTTTCTTCGAGAACAGCCAAAGATATCGACGAACGTTCTCGTCGGAACGTCAGCATCGTCTTTGTGTCATTCGTGAGAACCGAACGCACTTCAAGTTGGATGCAACGTCAAGCAAAGAAACGTCCGAATTTTCGCCGGAAAAGAATGTCCTATACCCCCTTGCGAATCCGCCATTTACGTCCAATTAACGTCGCCGGCGATTCGCGGCACGCTCGATAGCGATTTCGAAAAACGCGCGTGCGAAAAGTCGACACTTTGCATCGTAACTGGCGTCGAATCGCGGCGCGAAATTGCCGATGGCCGCGTATGAAAAAAGGGCTGGGTCGGCGGCGGGGGTCGAAAGGGGGGAGGGGCGGCTCGGCGGGGACTAGGAATCGAGGGCGGAAACCGCAAAACCGCAAACATCCTCCGCGTTCAACGGACAATCATATCATTACCTTCTGCGGTCCCGTCATTCTGACACCTCGTTCCGACCCGTCATTTGTCATCGACGTTGCACTTTGCTGCACCGCGACCGCTTAAAGAAGCGTGCCTCCGTCGCCCGTTCATAGGCGGCGGTTTTCCCGATTGCACGAAAGACAAACCGCACGCCCCTCTTTTTATAACCTGCTGAAACCGCTTTTAATTCTACGCCCGGGGGGGAAAGAGAGAGAGAGAGAGAGAGAGTGAGAGAGAAACGATGGGGCAAGTTTTCGTCGTTACGCTGTAAATTTTTACAAGTTCTCGTTTCCGGTGCGTCGGGATCTCGACGGTTCTCGATTTTTAATTCAAGCGGGACGCGACGTAGCCGCACGATAGGTTTTATCGCCCGCAATAAATATTGGATATTGCGAAATGGAAAAAAAATAAATAAACAAGTGAAAACGTCCCGAGACTTTCGAACGGTAGCGTACGCGCGGAGGGAAGCGAGCGGTGCTTTTTTTTTCCCGGGGAGATTGTATCGATTTAATTAGAGCGGCCGCGTGTTCGAAGAGGCGCACTCGGTTTCGCCGAGTACAGTGGGTCGATTATCAATATTCGCGATTTGCGATACCTGCGGTCCCGTCAGGTTTCCCGGGCCTTCGTCTCGCCCCGCCGTAATTGGAAGTTTGATCGTTCGGAAACGATCCACGGAAAGGGCGGAAATTATGAATTTTAACGAGTCGTTAAGAACTCTCGAGTCTGTTTACAAGGTATCAATTAAGAGAGGCGTTCGATTCTCGAATGATGCGAGGACCGGAGCCGATGGTGTCGGTAATTGCTCAATAAACTTTTGCCTTTTTGAAACACGTACGCCGGGAAAGAGAGAGAGAGGGAGGGAGAGAGGGAGGGAGGGAGGGAGGAGAAAAAATATCGATCTCTACCTGTTACAAACGGTTCGACTTAACAAACAGCGATGCAGTGTAAAAAGGAACAACGTAAAACGATCGCTTTCACCGCGTATATGGCCTGATCGTCACAGGTCCAATCTCGCCGCACCGATCAACCACAAATACCTAACAATAAAACCTACTTCTACTTTTACCCGCTCGCCAACGAGCCCGCGCGTTTAACGAAGCGTTCTTCCGGCGTCCCGCGTTTAATCACGTTTAATCAACAGACGAATTAGAGAGGACGGAGAAATTTGACTTTGAACGTTGCGATAAAAGTGCCACCGCGTTGAGGAACAAGTTCGCGGTTTTTTTTTTTTTAAATTTAAATTCTCATTTTCGTATTTTTCCAAATCTACGGGACGCGCGGTCAAAGAGTCGTTCGCTGACGCACGGTACGCGACAACTAAGTACGGCGGGTAATTTTAAACCTTGCTTCTCCTCGATTCCACGACTCACGCCGATATTACTTCGCTTTATTGGCACGCGTTGCAATTAGGCTAATAGGTGAAAATAGAAATCCCCGTGAATATCGGCGGCGCGGTAGAAAACGCAGAACGGAGCGACACACGGGGAGAAAGTCGAAGGTAATGATCTCTCTCTCTCTCTCTCTCTCTCTGTTTCTTTTCTTTCGCTCTGTTTGCGTTCTTTCTCCGGTTTGGAATTAAAAACAGGATGGAACCGGGGTGGAAAGGGAGGGGGTTTGAAAATACAGAGCCGTGCGAGGAGGACGGGGGAAAAGAGAAGGAAAGAGGGCACGAGGGAAGCTGGTTTTTTTGCCGGCTAGACAGGGCTCGGCTCGGCTCGGCTCGGCTCGGCTCGCCAGAGTCGTTGCTCGCGGCGGCCCCGCGTCAATTTGTCGAAATTCGTTCCGATTCGTTTTATGTCTGCCACGCCGCGAGACGCGACCCGCTACCATGCGTACACAATGCCTCTGCCCGTAGTGCTATCACGTGTCTCGGTTCACGGCGGTTGCAGTCGTTTCGTCGACGGTTCATTCTCGAGACCTCCCGAAAACGCGTAAAAATTCGCTCGTCTCTGTTTCGTTGGTAAGAAAAGAGTAGAAACGAACCGGTCGCTTTCTTCTCTCTCTCTCTCTCTCTTCTTTCTTATATCTTTTCTTTTTTTTTCTTCCATTTTCGCTACCCTCTTGACCGCGTTCGCGCATCACCGAGAAGCTGTTCGTTTCCCGCTGGGAATTGTTTGGCGATTAGAGCACGGTAATTGAGCGATTAAGGCCGCTGCCGCACGTTGTCAGGCATTTCGGCAGAAATGCGGGCTGGTATCGTGCCCTATACGATGTCGGACAATAACCGTTCGTACGGTCTCGAAAGTGATGCCCGTGCCTTCTCTACTTGCCTGCGTCGCTAAGGGGGACTGTGTACTTGCGCACAACGCTACAAAAAAAAATCTCGTCGAATTTCGTCAGAGAGAACTGTAATAATTAATGGTAATTAAAGACGAAAGAAAACAGAAGAGAGGAAACAGCACGAAATGAGAATTTACGAACGCCTGCGCGTCGTTAACGTAGCAACGAGTTTGCCACGTTCCACAGAATGATATATCCACCGCTTCGTTCATTCGTTAGGACGCCGTTTAAAAATATTAATAAGCGTTGCCTGCCTCAAGCTCGATCTTGCAATCAGACAAATACCGAAACGTCTTTGATTTTCCATGCAGGAGCACGCCGGGTTTTTATTGCGCGCACTTTAAATCACGAGGCTCGATACGTTCCCGGTTGCAACGTGCGATTGCACCAGCATCGACTAATCTTATCTTATCCGGTGATCCTCTCCTAACGCCGGGCGATGTGGCCAGCGCGGTGCGGTACGCAACGCGCTCGAGAACGCCGTGGAAATATTCTTTTCGCCCTCGCCGTGCCTCGAAACAAAAGCGTTTAAGCGCAACGACGGCGTGCGCGGCGCGTGTTCACGATCTGGTCGGCGCAAGAAACCGGACAATTAAGGTTACACCAGTTAGAAAATGCGCAAGACCAGATTTTATGGGGTTGCGCGTTCGATTGGACGCGTTCCTCGCTTCTGGCTCTTTTTCTCTCCTTTTCTTTCTTCCTTTTCGCTCTCTGTTCATTTTCTTCCTGGCAAGCGCGACCACGTTCGCCACAATTACTCTCGCGAAGCAATTACTCAATTAGAAAAGCCGGCAGAAGAGAAATATCGTCGCCTCTGGCGAAAAAAAAAAAAAAAAAAAAGGAAAGAAATACCTACTGGCGAATCGGCCACGAACGGCGTGTAAACGTCGATGGACTTATCGGACAACGATCGCGAGAACGCTCGCCGTCGGACCGCGTGAAAGGGTTCACCTTGTGACTCGAACGTGCATCGCTGCTTTTCGACGAGAACAACGAGGTTTTTCCCTATTCGAACTTCCGCTTGTCGCGGTTGCGAGCTTACCTCGCGAGCCGAGTCAATTAAGAGGAAAGTAAATTTCAGTGGTACGTTCACGATGAAACGCAACAACATCTAGAAAGGATCGAGTAGTAGGTTCGAATAAGGAGGAATTATGTTCGACCGATGGCGATTTCCAACATAAATAACTGTATTTTTCAGAGATTATTCCAGGTGGAAGATACAAATTTTAAAAACTTGAATATTTTTTTTCTTTTTTTCTTTGCATCGCACTGTGTACTTGGATTACGCGTTTTTTTTTTTTTTTATTTGTTACAAGTTTTACACTCCGATCGTCGGATAGTTGCGGTGTTAATCTAGTGCATTACGCACGGTTTATTGCGCTGATATCGCAAGTAAATAATTTCGATAAACAGAAAAAATACTCCCTCTCTAATCCACTGTATTATTTTATTACGCCGCGAGACTATGCTCCGCAACACGCAATACGTTCAACCGTCAACGCAATTTTTACCGAAACGTGTACGTAGCTACTCAATTAGCCCCGCTTTCACTCGTCTGGTCGTTGTTTTCGCGGCCCTCTTTATCTGCATCTTCGGCCGTTTCTCTCAACCGCGTTTTTAATCAACGATATCGTTGCTCGACCCAAGGATAAATTTATTGCGCGCCGAAGGAACACGCTCGTTCCTCTTGTTGCTGGAAGAAACTTCGCCAGAGAAAAACGAAACGGGCTTGTCAGCAATCCCGATGTTAATTAATACTTTGAATCTGCCTCGCGAAATATAATACCTGTACGTACGGTTTGCCTGAGATCCGATTGGATCGCTCGGTTACTGGCATTTATCTCACCTGTGGCTTTCTCTCGCTGTGTTACAGACACCCCTTGTTCCCGCTTCTCGCGCTGATCTTCGAGAAGTGCGAGCTGGCGACGTGTACGCCGCGTGAACCCGGTGTCGCTGGCGGTGACGTCTGCTCGTCAGAGAGCTTCAACGAGGACATCGCCGTCTTCTCCAAACAGGTAAGTGTCTTCGAGTCGATATCGGTGGTGGGT
>KQ435736.1:297049-310189 GCA_001276565.1 Melipona quadrifasciata
TTCTGTCGATCGTGCTTCCTGCCATAGCTGCTGGATCCTCCCGAGCCGCGGCGGAGGTCAGAGCGGACAAAACAGTGGCTGAAAAGGTCTTCCGTGACGTCGTAAGCGAAACGAGGAACGGAGAACCGCGGAAGAGACGCGAGCGCGCGGAGACACCGAGGAATCTGCCCTCGCACACGCGCGCTTCAATATTCCCATTAGCATAAGTGAGAAACGAGCCAATGAGATGCTAATTGCCGTTCTCGCGTTTCGAGAATACGTTTGCCGCGTCGATCGCTCGCGGAGGGACCCAGTTCCGCGTGATGCCCGATTCTCGTCTCGTTTTTCGTCGGTTTCGAAACGCGGTTTCGCCTGGAGATCTCTGGAATTTTAGAAACAGGTGACTGTGAATTCTTGCATGCTTACGCAACAAGTGCAAGTGCACTATTATTTGTATTCTTTTAGCACTTTGTCGGCCAAAGATTGAGAGGTCGATACACACCACTCTTCAATTCAAATATACTTCCAAATTGATCTCAGACATTTATTAAAATGATCCGTTCGAGCCCTGTAGCTTCGAGCAGTACGATCAATCTCAAAAAGAAAAAAAGAAAAAAAAAAAATACTGACACTTTGTAGTTAGCAGAACGATACGTTCTAACCGAATATTGAATTTCCAACGATTTGTTTCGCCTCGCGCTGTCGGGACACAGAATTCTCTGTTATTCGCTTTTTCAAACTTTCAAAGAGAGAAAACGAAAAAACAAAAAGAGAAAAAAAGACAAAAAAAACAAAAAAGAGAAAAGAAATTCGCCTCGAAGTTAAAAAAAAAAAAAACAACGAGTCGCGCGAGAGCGAAACGATCGAAAGTACCGGATAAAAATCATAATTGACACCGGGCGAGAAAGATGAGGGCAAAAGCGACGAGTGATCACGGACGGAGCCGTTGGTACCCGAAAGTATATCGACCGTGGATCGTTTTGCAATGAGAGGCCGACCTCGGACGCGGTTAAGTCGTTCGTTTCCGCGTGGAATTGGTGTCCACTTCTAGTCCAGCTCCGGACGGCGGTTATCGGACGACGAAGAGGAAGAAGCCATAAATTCTCGGCGAGTCGTTATTTTCTTTCCGTAGGAGGCATCGGAAATTGTGCGCGGCGGTGTGCCGTTTTTACCGGCGCGGTTGCAAAGTGGAAAAGTATCGTGGTATCCTCTCCGCGGAGACGTCGGCTGCGAGTCTATCGGGGGCAAGGTGCGCAAAGAAGCTAATTACACGAAGCAGGTTGGGGGGGGGGAGAAAAACGTCTCGTGTCGCGTTTGAATGGACGTTGCACGAAAAAATGAGACGAAGTGCAGCGTCGATGATTAATGGATAAATCGAGGAGATGCACGCGAGTAACGTGCAATACCACGCGTGTCTGGGGGAGAAAAAAAAAAGAAAAAAAAAAAAAAGAAGAAGATTGACTAATCTTCGGCCACTCGTATTTGTGCAAAGAAACTATCGCGCTCGAGCGAGAATCGAGAATCTTGTTCGCGATTTAACACAAATACAAACGTCCGTTTTTTCCTGACGTGTCTCGGCAATTTTTCACGCTGGACGTTTGTTACGTTTCTTCGAAAGTTTTCGAGCCCCTCCAATTCCGCGAAACGTTATCCATCGGCTGTCTTGCGTAATTGACATTTCGAAAAATTAACGTCCCGTTCTGTCAGTTAATTGTCGTTTGACAAAACGATGTAGGTGATGGTAACAACGAATGGTAACAATTGTCGCGAGAAATTGCAGAGAGGAAAGGGATTCAACGGGCAATAACCTGCCATGTTCGATTAATCAGAAGATGTTGAAGATTCGCGCGAGTACTTACGTGCGTGGTGATATCTCGACTGCACTAAATATCCCTGGAATAATTATCGAACGAGTGCCGATGATTTTCGACGAGTGTCTTTTATTCACGCCCTGGCACGAGCCGTCTGTCAATTAGTATCACGTCGTGTCCATCGAGCACTTATTAATTGACCTCTCGTTCGCTGACACGCGAAACACCAGTTTTTCTTGAAAGGACACGATTCAGTTCGACGCTTGTACTCGTTTGGTCCTCCGTGTGGAAACGTTCGGTCCACCTAGCCGTCTAGAATCTGCAGAGAAAAACGGTCTCGGAAAGAGATTGAAATTAATAATCGGACAAAGTTTCGTCAAACGTATCAGCGATTGCCATGTTAATTGGTAGCGCGCTATTATAGCGAAACGTGCCCGAGTGCGTTACGGTAGGAATTCCTTCTCGCTCAGCTTGAAACCGCGGTTCCATGGGGGGGAAAAAGTCGCAGGAGATCAGCGAATGAGTTCGATGTCGGTTATTTATATACTGTCTCGAAACCAGTCTCGAGCTCATTCTCCTTGCTACGTTTCACGCGCCGTTTACGAGCTTGTAAATAAAGTTAATTCGAATTTTACTTTCCTCGAGAACCGTGGAAATCCTTGCACAAAGAGAGTGCGAAGGAGAGTGAAACGATTCGCCCTGTGGTTTTTCTAGGGATGTCGAGAGGACGGGACCGAGGGCGAGAGCGGATAGATCAGGCGAGGAAACGTTAGAAGCCTCTTCTTTCACCGGCGAGTAAAGCTATACCCTCTCGTTTTGTTTCGTATCTGCTCCATTTCCATGAATAAACTGCCGCGCGGTCGGAGGCGGTTGCAACCTTGCGTCCAACAGTCGAGCCCCAAAAAGAGCGACAAAACGCACGCTCCTGCCCTCGGCGGAGAGCCGTCACGAGAGGAGAAGCGGCGTGGTAACGGTACCCTGCGAGCCAAGGATACCCGAAGCTGCGTCGCGAGCATCACCGAGACGAAATCTTCGCGCGTGTCACCTTCAACCCTCCAATCTTTGCACTTTTCTTCACTCCGACCCAAGATTTCCTTTTCGGTCTCCTTCATTCTGCGATTTCCTTTTTCTATTTTCTCGGTATCCCTTTTCCCTTCACTCTTACCCAGAAAGTGAAGGAAAGTCAAGATTTTCTTTTGGGTCTCGTTCATTCTGTGATTTTCTTTTTGAAAATTTCGCTGAGAAATTATTGTGTACGTTGCTCGATGTTTCATCATGCGTCATGTACCTACCTTTAGAATCTTATGTGAGATTCGCATTTCATCTATCCACTGCTCGAGAATTTTTGCACATTCTCTCAATCGGTGTGTAACAAACCAACCTCGTCTTCAACAGACTTTGGAACTGTGGTGTCACTTTCCACGTTACTCTATCCAAAGAATCTCCGAATTCTATTATAATTTTCTACGAATTGTATACCCATACTGGACGATGTTCCTCAATTTTTGCGTCTTCGTGTTTCCTCGAGTACTATGGGAACGTGGGGTTGATCCATTCGAACGAGAGGTGATTTACGTGTCCGATCGCGTGCCCGGATGCTCCGAGGATCTAATGAGCGACGCTGGTAACGAGCTACGTGACAGAACGGTAGTTACGCGGATCTCGAAGGTGCGCGACGCGCAGCTTGTTACACGAGCCAGGTTTTACGCGAATAATTGCTCGTGTCTCTTGGAGACAACGACGTACGCTCCGGTTGCGTGTTTAATCATATATACATCGTCTCTTTGGACACGAAAATTCCACGTATCCGACGATTTCAATTTTCCGATCGTAACAGATGCAGGGCATTTTCGTGTCCAAAGAGACGATTTCGTCCTCGACGACGTTCAGGATTTTTTTGCCGTTTGTTTTCCCTTTCCCTCCCCGTACACGCGTAGAAAACGTGATTGGGTAATTGAATAACTCGTTTCTGCCATTTCCGCCGTCGACGCGCGGCGTTCAATCAGAAATATCTTTTTTTTTTTTCTTCCCGTCTCGCGTGTTTGCGAGATTTCAAAATTGTCAGCTAGCGACAATGCGACAGATTGAATAATTCAACGACCGTCTCTCCAGCCTGTCCCACTGCTTTCTCAACGTCATCTATCTAGACATCTGCATTCGCTTACTCGCCGCGGAAGGTGTTTGAAGGAATATCTGGAGATCTTCTTTCACTTTGCCACTTTCTTCATCGGCGTTCGTTTCCGCGAGGATACCCGGCTCGCGTCGAACGAACGGAGAGATCGACATTTTTTTCATTCGAGAAGGAGACGCGATGATTTCTTAGTTTCTCTAAATTTCAGAATCTGAAAGTTTCGACAACTGGAAAATGCTCGGAAAGTTGCTGAAAGTTGGCTCGAGAACGATTCTCCAGAAAAATATCGATCTCCGTTTCTTTGTTGCGAAAGTAGTCCCTGCGCAAACGGCGACAGTTCTCGGCGATGACTTGGAAGAGCATCGCGACGATTTCGGAGAACGGTTGGCCGTACCGAAACTCTTTACGCCCACGCCACTGTCGTTCCGCCAGCGATACACCGCTCCGCTCGTGCATCGCCGCCGTCGTCGTCGTCGTCGTCGTCGTCGTCGTCGTCTGGTTTCTTTTGCAGGCCGGTTCGCGAGTTAGAAATAAAAAGCTGTCCGCGAGCTCGCAGGAGGTGTGCCTCGCGGAGATTCTGTTGGACGAGCCGTTGGGAGAAAAAGGAGCGTTCTCCAGGAGGTGGGGGAGCCAGGGAAGCATGTGTAAAGTATAACGTAACAGAGGGACTGGCGAACGCGCCTGCCACGCTGGTGGTCCATTATACCGGTCTTCCTGGCGACGAGGGCCCGGCTTTCTCGCGACTACTTTGTGCGACGCGACCGATCTCACCCGTCGAAATTATCCAAACGGCCCCGTAAATCTTCGTAAATTTTCCACAATCTGGAAACGTAACGACGCAACGATTTTGGCACGTTTCGTTGTCGTTTCGTTGTCGTTTCGTTTCCTGGCTTCGTTTCCCCTCCATTCTGGTGCGCGTATCGATGAAAGTAATGGCGACGCACGTGCGCAACGACCGATGGAAGGAAGTCGAAAGTGCACGGCGGTCGTTTACGGATACGGCGTTGTAGTGGACGGAAGTCCACTTTGCAAAGTTGCAAGATTTATTGGTTCATTCGTTCGTTCATTAATGGAGTGGCGCGTTAAACATGCGAACGCTACGGGGGGAAAATAAAGTCGTAGAAAATTACAAACTCCCGATGGTATCGCGGAAACGTGGGTATTATTATGGAGAAGCAAACGGACAATTGAGACAACAGCGAATTGGCGAGATAAAGCGTAATAGCGGCCATTAGAGGACTTCCTATAAAACAATCTGATAGGTGGTTCTTTAAAAAAGAGAGAGAGAGAGAGAGAGAGAGAAAAAGAGGAAGGAAAACAGAACGCAACAAGAAACACACGTGAAACACAAAGCAAACAGTACGAAGCGACAGAGCCACTTTGCAGAGCCGTTTAACCATACCCTTGCCACTTATCTATACGAGCAACTTCAAACATGGTTTACATGTTATTAAACGAAACTGCGTGCCTGTTTAATTATTTCGAAACGATTAAGCAGCAATGAAATCGAAACGGTCGCGTGATATCGCGAGGAAATATCTGACTGCGAAATTATTTAGCGCGGTCGCGGCGTATCGATTAAATTCCGCTGGATCGTGCACCGAGGCGATCCGATAACCACCGATAAGCGATAGCTGGCCGATTTCCCGTTTTCGGCCGCGTTTGTTTACCTTGGCGGGAGCGATGCGCTTGAAAAATGGCTTCGCATCGGGCACGATCGACGCCTGTTGCGAGTTGTCGCGGTTAAAAAAATGCACCGCGACCTGGATTGCAGCTTTTCTCTCGCGGATCATCTTACCTAACCCCGTTTTCCCGTGCGGAATTATGGAAACGAGAGGCTAATGTACCGCAAAGTTGAAGAACCGTGCAATTTGTGGAATTTTATTCTACTCGGCAGACTCTACATCCAGTTTCCTCGATGCGTTCAACTTTTGCAATTCAACAGAAATAAGAAGTAGATTCGTCGAGCATACACAGTGGTGAATAGAATTTTTATCACTCTTTTAGCCTTTTCAGGTGCAACGCTGCTGATGCAACGAAAATTAGCGATTGGCTGATTTGGGTCACGTGATTCGCGAGGGGGCGTGGCGTAGACCTCGAGTAGAAGTGGCGTTGTCTGAGTGATCGCGCTGTAATTTGTTTTGTGTCGATTCAAATGTTTGCATATCGATAAAATTTTACCGTCTTCGTTTCCTAGTCGGAACAGTTGCTTCTGGGCCTTTCAGTGAGACGAATCGTACTGGAGTGTAAGTGTAGTTTTAAAAAATATACTTTTCTTGATAGACCAAAAAGAAACTGAATCTCGCTCGACTGATTTGCATTCGTACCGGACGACGGTACTTAGTTTCGTATTTACGTTACGTATGACGGCTAATTGGATCGACGGCGAGAAGTACGAATTCTATACTTGGCAATTTCTTGGAAAAGTAACGGGGCGCTCGTTAGAACGTCGATGCCTTGAAAAACGTTTGGGTAAAGCGCAGGTGGCGGCGCAGGAGAGGCAGCCACGCGTGCTCGTTACACGTATTTTCGGCGGGTTATCGTAAATCAAGCGCCGATTAACGTAATTGCCGGCTCGCGTCCGCCCCGCCGGTATCTCGGCGGTCTAATCTGTACGAATGTGAAATTGAAAATTTGCCGAATCGAGAACGAAAAAACGACGCCTAAAGACGAACGAGGCAGGCTGCTGCTTCCTGGCCGGCACGGCCGCCCGAATAAATTTCCATGCGAGACCCCTGCTCGATTCCCCGTTTTTTTGTTCCCGGTTCTTCGTCCCGCCGAATATGGCGACGCGTCGCGAAGCCGACTGTCGCTCCGCTATAGCGTCGAAACGACAGAAAGAAACGACAGACGGACAGGCAGAGACAGTGTCGTGCAAACGCGCGAAACTGTCACACGACGAGTGTCACACTGGCACACGCGACGATCCACGGTTTACCGCGGGAAATATTGATAATCCATGCTTTGAGACGATATAAATCACCGATCAGCTGTTGGGTAAGATTTACGCGCGGGGATATTTATCATTTTTACGAGCTATTCGTTCCAACGAATGCGAGTTACGCATTGTCATTCCCGGTAATTAAACGATCGTTTATTTCATTACAATAAGACGTCTTGTAAATGCCTGTTCCTGACGCGATAATCTCGAGCGGATGACGAATGTCTGTCAGAGGCCATTGACGACAGACCGCGTATATCGCCGTTCCGTGTGTGTGTGTGTGTGTGTGTCGATCGGCGGCAATTATAAATACTCGGAGTTCAGGGATAAATAGCAACCGGGGAAAGTTCTACGCTCAGAGTGTCGATACTCGGGAGAAATTTCATCGTCGAGATGGAAACGCCACGCAGCCGCAGCAGCGCAAAGGACGACGTACTCCTCCCGTTGCTTTTAAAAATACACGCCTATTTTCGAGAGATCCTCCAGCCGAGGGTGACGACGAAAAATCGTTGCCGCTACTCGGCAGAGGTAGCGAGTAAGTGGAAACACGCGGTTCCGGATGCGTGCAACCGCTGGCTGGCATAACGCGAAGTATTAAGACGATAGCGCGCTGGCTGGCACGGGCCATCAAAACGGGCGAACTACCGTCTTAATAGCCGGAGATTTATAGTCCCGACGAGTCGACGGAGACGTCACAGCCGAGGGAAGAAAGAGAGAAAGAGGCCTAGGCCTCGGCGTAACCTAACCCAGTGCCCGTAGTCTTCTCCGCGCGCAGAAAGAACGACCGCGAGGTGTAGGTATATGTACGTAAATACATATACAAATACACACACACGCACACATATATATATGTATAGGGACACGACCAAGGAGAAACACGAGGAGATCCGTGGAGGAGACGGGCGAAAGGTCTCTGCTGCCACCGCGAGAGAGCTGCCGCCGAAAGGGAGGAGACGGGGAAAAGAGAAAAAACGAAGGAAAGGGAAGAAAGAAGTTATCGCCTAGCCTGGGTGGTCCGCGAGGGAAGAAAGAAAGAAAGAAAGAGAAAACGGGCAAAAGATGATTCCTCTTCGGGGAGGAGGGGGGGAAAAAAAAAAGAAAAGAAAAGTCGAGGCAATCTATTCAGAAATAGCGAGCTCGAACGTCCAACTTTCGGGGTAATTGGAAGATTTTCTACGAGATTTTCTCTCCTAGGATCGAATTTCTAGAGAAGCAGGGCCCCAATTTTTGGTCAGCTAAAAACCGATCTTTCAATAACATGACGGAATGGAGAATTTCGTAACAATTTGCATTGGCGAAGCTCATAGTCTAACTCGATGGCAGAGGATTAAAGTTCACCCGTGGAGGATGAATCTTTCTTTTCTTTTCTTCTTCTTCTCCTTCTTTTTTTTTTTCGGTAGATGGTCAAGAGACTCGTTCAACATAAAATCGGCAGGGTGCGGTATGTTTGTCGACGGCAAGTATCGCGCTGCTTAACAATATTTAAATATTGTCGCATCGAGAGTGTTGGCTCGTCGAACGTGCCGGAGGATCGTAGACAAACCGTCCGTTGCTTGCACAGCGCTCTCGGCTACCGTGTACCGCGCAGCTTCTTCGACAGTTTCCTCCTGTGTGCACAGCCAGGGAAACGACGTGTCCTAGCCGAAAGTGCCTCGTCGCTCCCTCCTCCGGGCGACCATTTGCGTTTCCCTCCGTTTCGCTCTTGTTTCACGCGTCCTCTTACACTTCCGTCAACGATATTCTCGAACTATCCCGGAGACACGTGGTTCTTGGAACTCTTCCTTAATTGCGCGTCAACGCTTTTGGAAAGGGAAAATCGTTATTTACGCGTTCGTGGACGCGTATCTCGGCGCTCGACCCTCCAGAACCACCGGTTTACCCTCTTACCGACACTTCTCGGAGTTTAAAAGTTTTAAACGCGAAGAACACGCATTTGTCGCGGAATTCTCGTTTACTGTCGTTCTAATATTTTCTCCCAGAGAAAAAGGAAGAAGAAACTATACGAAAATGGAGGAGGGAGGAAGAAAGGATTGGCGCGCGAAGCAAGTGGGAGAGGACGAGGAGAACGATAAGACGGTTCGGGTACAAATGGCCAATGAATAAGTCACGCGCGATCGTGACAGTGACCGGGATCGGTGGTTGGAAATTAATTACCAGTCGGAATAGGGGGTGGCTGGAGAGGACGACGCCGGTGGCGGCGAGGCGTCGTCGCGCGGTATTTTCGACGCTGGACGCACGAGACACGAGCGATAATGAAGCGGTCCGCGAATCGGCGAAAGTGTTTGTGCAGAGTCGAATCGAGGGTTTACGTGGTGGGTAGAAGACGAAAAGAGAGAGAGAGAGAGAGATAAAGGGGGGGCAGCTACGAGCGAAGCAGAAGAGGAGGAGACCTCGTAAATCACTGGACATCGATAAGAGTCGCCCGCGGCGTCCGCGCGATGTCCCTCGTTAATAATTGATACAATTAACGACCATTCATTAGAGACGCGGCTCGTGCACGTACGTAGACGGACGAAAAGGAGGAGAGAGTATTCGACGGCGAGGTGCGCCGTCACGCGATTCGCTTTGTCGTATGCGCGTCCCGTGGTTGCGCTTCCAGATAACTCGGCTATCGACTCTTCCTTACATCGAGTGTTTAACAATGTTATCGGAATTGTTGTTTGGTATATGGATATTCTTGGACCGACCGGTTGTCGTCTATTTTCCTACGATAAACTGCTCGATAATGTACTCAGTTGCGTGTGTTTGTGTCTTTCAATCCCGCTGCGACTTTAAAGAACCAGAAAAAGTGAAAAAGTTCTTATCAACCGTGTCTTGAAACGCTATAGATCACTTTCGTACGCTAAACTCACAATGACGGATTAAAAGTGCAAAAATTTGAAAATACGAAAATATTTTATTCATTTCTGAAAATTTGTACTTTTGCGATCGTATGTAGAGATAGATTGGGTATTTAATTTCTGTCCGAGTAATAAATGTTGCGCGAAGCAGCTATAAATTTCCCATAAATACACAAGTACGTCTGGTAATTACACTGGGTTTCTTAAACGCTTGTTAGAAAACGATATTTTATTATTCGAACCTACGCCGTTACGTTTGATAAGATCTTGTCAGTCGGCCACGCTCTACGGAAATAAATTCTTTCCGACTCTTTTTTTTTTTCCTTTTTCGAACAAAAATAACGTTTTCCTGTAGTATTATCTTCCAACATTGTTATCACTATTCCAACGTTATTAATACTAACTCTTGCAGTATTATCTTCCGACATTATCTTCCGACGAGATCGATATACATATTATGAATTTAAAGCGCGCATTATAGAAGACTTGGCAGCAGCGTATGAAATTTATTCGTCTATGGGTGTGTACTCGGTCTGTTTGAGATACCGCTTTACTTAAATTAACCGCGGCAGCCTTCCCCAACGACTTTAAGGAATCTGCGTTTCTTTTTCTTTTTTATCGGTCTTGTAGCCGAGAAATTAAACAACTCCCCGAGATAAAGAACTTTTCCAACAAGCAAGCAGAACTTCGCATCAAGTTCTCAAGACTGGCAACATAAATTTAAAAAAAGAAGAAAAAAAGGAATTAATCCTATCTAATATTTAAAAATCGTTGTACTAATGACAGAGTACAAATCCACCGCAGCTCATTCCGCCTGTAATTTCCCGCCTAAATTATATCCTGTCATCCTTATCTTCGGAGCCTTTAATTTCTGAATTACAAGCTGGATCGAGACGATTCTCTTAGACTGTACTTTCGACATTAATCTAAACGGCTTGCGTAATACTTTAATTAGCAATCAGACGCTCTAAATAATAAACGCACGCACCGGTTCACATGGTCCACGTGTGATCACCAGCAGTTTAAATTTACAATCCACCGAATTCCTCGAAAGGGGTAACGTCATTGATTTCAAACAGTCTGGTTCAGCTAATTTAAATTTTAATTTTTATAATCAAAATCGACACTTGTATTTACGTATCCCTCGCTTTCTTCGCTCACGTAAGACGAGCTCGCACGTCGTTCGGACAAATAGATGAAACAATTGATTCGTTCCTAAATTTTCACAACTCTGCAAAATATAAGGCGGAGACGATTCGAAAGTAACATCGACAATTTATCGCGATCGATCGATCCGTCCAAAGGAGTCAAAGGGAGTGAGATCGAGCGTGGTAGAGTCGCGGCGGCCGATGGCTCGTTTATCGGCTACAATTATTAAATCATCGAGGCTGTGCTGGTTCCGGCGACGCGACAGGAGGAGGCCAGCCGTAATTTATTTCGCTTCTTTCGCCTCTCTCGCGCGCCGCCTATCCGTATTTCTATTTAGTATCACATCAGTCCGCGCCGCGTCAACCGCGAGATTTACGACGTCGTAGATCCTCCCGGCCAGTTGGAAATTCCGTTGGATATCGGCCCCCGGGCATTCACAAAGGCCTCCGATACCGAGCTTCTCGAAGCTTTTCTTCGGAGCTTCTTCTTCCACTCTCGTCGATCGACCCGTACTGTCGAAAATTCTCAATTCCCAAAATTAGAAACTGCATAAATTTCAGAGAAGTTTCGGTGAATATCACAGACGCGAGCAAAGAGCTACATTTTAATCGTACATTCTATTCCGATTTCTCGATTTCTCGATTTCTCACCGAAAGTACGTAGCGTTCTGTTGCTTTACGATGTCAATTTCAGTTCGCTTCCAGTTCTTCCAGTTACTATAACGACTAACGAGACTAAATTTTACATTACACAACAAGCGTTTGTTACTTCGTAAATTATGCACGCACGTGTACGCCAACGTGTAATCGCGCAAATGTGAATAAAATTCGCAAGATACACACACACCTGTATCGGCGTACCTGGAACGCGAGCGTTCATTAGCCGTTTTAACGATCTCGCGGATCGTGTATGCAAACATCACGCGCTCTTCGCTGGGCCCTCCTTTCCTTTGGGCGTTGGCCGGGGCTTCTGGCGTTTTCTTCTCGGTAAACGAGGATCAATTAATACGAGGGCAAGCTGAAGCGAACGACTCGGGTATATCGTCAAAACCGAGCTGTTAGACGAGAAATCGCGCAGTTTGTAGGTGTCGAGGATGACGGGGTTCATTGGCGCAGATTAATGGGCGTCGTTGTCGCGTTAGCTAATTTGCGGCTTGGTCTCGAGATGGCTTTTAATTAGATTGCCACGCCGTGCCAGTAATTTCGAGCTTTCTCGGTTCTTTGTTCCTCGGGGTTTCTCGCTTCTTTCAATCAATGGCGACGCGTTCCTTTCGCGTTTCTCGTCTTTCGTTTCGTATTGCGCGTCTTGCGTACTCCACGACCGGAGGGGACAGTTTGGGAACATGTTTCAGGGATTGAAAGTTGCGGCGTAACGCGGCCGATGGTCAATTATTTCGAGCGGCGTGTCTAATTCTGACAGGCTAGCGATCCGTCTCGTTCCCTTTAATTTGGGCAAATTAGTTGGCATTGAAGGAGTACACTGGCCGCCAAAAGTTGCCGAACGCCGCGCAATCGACTAGAAAACGAGCGCTCTACTCCGTCTACCGAAAACACACGCCCGTCTATTTCCACGCGTTAGATCAATCGACGGAGTTTGGCTGTCGAGTGAAAACTTTGTCTTTTGCGAGCAGCTGGCAAAATTCCGTGTTCAAGTGATTCGAGCGTTTGAATAAATCTGCAGAACTAGTGCCTTTCTGCTCCAGAGGAATTATCAGAGCGTTCTTGCACGATCGAGCCAGCGCTATTAGCGCAATCTAGCAAGTGAAAATTTCAAATCGCCGGTCACCGTGAAATTTCCTTGAAAGAGAAGTTTACAAGCAAACAATTGCTTGCGTTTAAATTAACAAACAATTGCTGCCTCTGGGAGAAAGAGCGAAGAACGCGTTAAAATCTTTTTCAAAAGAAAACAAAAAAAAAAGAAAGAAAGACTCGCGTCACAGTCCTCTGGCAAAATTACCGCCTCGGTAAATTTTCCGCCAACGCCTTGAAACACCCGAAAAATACATCGAATACGCGTCGCGCGTTTGGTCTCTCGAGGGTCTGGCGCGAGTGGAACGCAGAAAAACAGCAGAAATCAGCGTCCATGAATCGCCAAGGCGCTCATTTACGCGCGCACACGCGTCCTGTGCTATCCCGGTCGTGCATCGAGCAGCGGAAAACGCGCGAGAGCGAAGAGGATCGAGAGGCGTTTCCAACGGCCAGGACGGAGGCCGCCGCATCTCGCCGGGCGTCGCTTCCGACTGCGTCGTCCCTGTCCGCTTATAAATAACACCATCTCGCTGGTTCTTCG
>KQ435736.1:327543-343636 GCA_001276565.1 Melipona quadrifasciata
AAAAGAAAGAAAGAAAGAAAGAAAGAAATAAATAGGAACGACACACGATGGAGTGTCGAACGAAGCACTGACAGTGCGACGGAAGTGGCCATGTTTGAAGTAAAGGCAGAGTAAAAAAAAAGAGAAAAAATGGAGAACCGCGCGGTGTTCCTTTCTTTTGTACGTATTCTACGCGTACGTACGACGACGCTCAATTTTTACACTCTTCGCTCCTTCGAAAGAAACGGAAAAGGAATCTACGTTTTAATGTTGCGAATTTCGTTTGTACGTTCCGTTCCTTCCGCCGCGTGAGTTTGTACGTTTTTTACGTGTAGTTTTGTGATTGTTTGCGATTGTTTAACGCTTGTTTGTTGCGTCTTCCAGTTGAAAGAATCGTTGAAAGTTTGTACTTCTCTTTTTTTCTTTTTTCTTTTTTTCTTCTTTTCATGACTACGCGACAGGAGAAGTAGAGAATATATAAATATATATAACTGATCGTTGACGCTGCGATATTCACACAAATACGCGGCATTCTTCCCTCCTATCTGTTACAGTTTTCCTTTTCTTTTTTTTTTTTTTTTTTTTTTTTTTTTTTTTTTGTAAGTTCTTTTCACGTTGTTCTCCTCGACACGACGACGCTTCGTCTCTCGAGAACTCTCAGTGTACTTATTGTCGTTATTTTTAAAAGTTCCGAGAGAGAAATATAGAAAAAAGAAAAAGAAAAAAAAAGAAAAAGAAGAACATTTCTCGCTCGACCGTCCGCGCGAGGATTCGCTTCAATTACGCTTATCGAACGATCGACCGGACGCACGTCACACGCGGAGCGTCTTCTCGAGCGCGTTCACGAGATGAACCACGTGTTGGAAGATGACGAAACTGACGTGAATACATAGTGCCATAGGTGCGGAGCAGGCGCTCACGCGTGCGCTCAGACTGTGTACTTAGTTATCGTTAATCAAAAATCTTATTTAACGAATCGACGCTTCGATGCGGACGAAACGTGTATCGTCGATCGGCCACGGTCGTTTGAAAACTAACTCGCTTAACTTGGACGAACGCTTAGCAAATCAGTGCGAACGTGATCATTATTCTTTTTCGATCGACGAAGATCGCGAGCCATGCATTTTCTCCCCGATATAAATATCCACAATTCGATGGAAAAGTTCGTTCGACCAATTATCACGTTTCTTCGCTTCTTTTTTTTTCTTTTTTTTTTTTTTTTTTTTTTTTTTTTTTAATTAACGTAGCTACTAGTTTTACTTGCAACGAAAGACTGACAACACACACACACACACGCGCGCGCGCGGACAATGAAAACCGCAAGGAGAATTTCGAATTGAAATTTAACGCGTTTAGGGTCGAACGAGCTGTTCCAGCGGCCGTGGATATTCTCAATTTCGCGAACGGGCTCGCGGATCTCTGTCGCGACCGTGGTCGTCGAGTCGTTTCACGGAGATGCACGCCCGATGTAGCTTGCATCTCACGTGCCCTGTACATTTATTATTTTCGGGCGGACGCGGCTGGCCTCGACGAAGCTCGAGGCAGCGGCCGCGAGAGCGAAAGGAGGCGATTCGATCGTCGCACGATCGATTCCCTCCTTCTTGCCCGGGTGAGAAACAACTCGATTGTTTGTCGAGGGTGTCGCGTTTTATACATCTCTTCTTTCATTTTCCTCTTTTTCTCTCTGCTCTCCTCCTTTCGTCGGCTACATTCTACCAGCGTTCTCCGCGTACTTTGTTCCTTTCTGTCTCTCTTTGTTTCTCTTCCGTTTCGCGCGTTTGTCGAGACGAGACTCTTCCTCGCGCGAGGATGTGCGTGTTTACGCGCGCGAGCAGTCGGATGAATTTACGAATCACGTACGTGCGGTCACTTACCGGGAGATTACGCGGCACGCACGGGCGCACACGCGCGCACGAATATCGACGAATGTACGAAGAGACACGCAGCACACGACACGAAGAGATGAGACACACGCGCGCGCACACCGTTTCAATTAACCGGCGATGCGTAATTGTAGCCGCGCGTCAAGAGAGACCACTCTGGCTCTCTTCTTCTTCTTCTTCTCTCTCTCTCTCTCTCTCTTTCTTCCTCTCTCTCTTTCTCTCTGTTGTACACATCGACGGACATTGTGCATGTATGTGTGTTTACGATTACAACTTTTACCTAAACGTAGACTTAAGAGCAAAAAAAAAAAGAGAAAAAACGAACAAACGATTGGATGAGATTTTTCTTTTCGTACGGTGAAAGAAAAGACGGAGGAAAAAGAAGGAGTGACGAGAATTTAACGAAAAAGAAAAAGAAAAAAAAAAATGAAGGAAAAGCAAACGGCAAACTCACCCGAACAATTGTATACGACTAGCATTATACATAGCGATAATATATTACCGATAATGATAAACTTGTTTAAACTATTGTCTCGATCAACGTATTTTCATTATAAATAAATGTTAGCCTTGTTGAGTTAAAAAAAGAAAAAAAAAATATGAATGAATTAAGAGAGATGAACAAGTACTATATTCACTGCCTGGTAATTTCCATCAAGAAAAAAACCACCGATACCGACGAGATCTCCGCTCGAGATAAGCAGAGAAACGAAACAAAACAGAAAAGAAAAAAATGCCTCCCGCTCCTATCCTCGTGCATGCAGAACACCTTCGTGTCCTTTTTAATTAAAGCGTCAACGCACGACTCGTGTGCGTCGTCATCGTGTCTGCAGATAATGCGCTCCGATCGCCGCTGTTCGTCGTCATCGTCGTCGTCGTCGTCGTCGTCGTCGTCCTCGTCCTCGTCGTCCTCGTCATCATGGTCGTCGTCGTCGTTGCTCGTATAATTGCGATCGGTTCAATTAAATTCTCTCGACTCATCGTCGAATTCTCGCAAGCGCGAAGAAAGGACGGACACACACTCCGTCCTCTCTCGACGCGTGACGAATCGGCGAGGCTAGACGAGGATTTCTAGATTCAAACTTGCGGGAATCGATCGGAACACGAGTCGAGGGAACGCGATGATAGATTTCGGTGGATTTTCGCCTCGATTTTCGGCCAACGAGACAGAGAGAGAAGATCGATCTCGACGGAGCAACGGAAGGGACATCGATCGTCGAGGGTTCTCGCGGAGGAAGAGGCTGCGGAGAGAGGAACGACGTTGGACGATATCCCCCGGAGGAACGACGCACACCGGACGCGACGAGGGAATATTAGCAGAAACTTGGTCGTAAATCTCGGTTAACCCTCCGCTAATAAATATTTAACCCTTTAAATTTGCAACAACCCTCGGCGCGTGTAGCGATTTGCATAAGACTTCTATTTCATTTACACATCGCATAATTGAATATTTAAATTCAATTGCCGGCCGTTACGCGCTCGCTGTTCCGAGCCGCAAAACTGCAGTAAAACTTGTAACGGGGCCACTTTCCGTCCCCCCCCCTCGAAAAACCCACCCCCTCGGCCCGAGGCTGTCCGCCTTCGTAGCCTCGAGCCTGTTACCCTTCGCTCCACGCCGCGATCAACCCTTGGAAACTGCTTCGAGAATATCGAGCCGCCCCCGGGGGAGAGCCGAGAGGGGACGGGCGGATTCTTACCTACGCGAACCTACCTTTACCCCCCCCCCCCATCGAGTGTCCCTCGTTTGTTCAAAGTACGTTAAAGCGACGAATTGCGATAACGATTCAGCGCGTGAACGTTTGTAACGTTCGCGATGTCAACGGTGGGTACGCTGACGGATGAAATTAAATCGAAGCGAACGATATTTCAACTCGTTCGTTCATAAATCGTATTCAGCAATTACAATCTTTCCTGTCCATTACGTGACAAATGCGTAACCGACGCAGACGTTTCGACGTTCAGCAAGTCGAATGATTTACGATACGATATAAATCAGGACAGGAACGGGGAGAGGTTAACAAACCCCGTTTTTAATATTAGATCACGTTCGAGACGCGGTTGATTTTTCCGGAAGGAACGCGGAATGGCAATCACGTGGGCGATCCTCGCGGCGTCGCGAATCTTCGCGTTCGACCGGCCAAATTAAAACCGAACCCTCCTCCGGTCTTCTCGTCTCTCTCATTTTTTTTTCTGCTCTCCTCGGTGCTCGCAGCGCCGCCAAATATTTTTAGAAGCGTTTCATCGGGTGACGAACGCGCGTATATACGCGCCACGTGTCGTGGCCCGTTCGTGTTTCGTGGTGAATGTCCTCGCGCCTTCTCCTCCTTCTCTGCTTCCTCCTCCTCTTCTTCTTCTTCTTCATCCTCTTCTTCTTCGTCTTCTTCATCGTCAGAGTTCTCGCAACAACGATCTCCTCTACATTCTCAAAGCGACATCTGGTGTCGCGGCACGTATACGGCCGTTAGCACTTTCACGAAAGGGATTACCATTGTCACGTTATTCATGCTAACGATGATCGGCTGAGATCGGTCGCGACGATAATCGCCGTGTCACTAAAATCGAGGAGGCGGTCATTGTGAGCGACATACTGACAGCATAATAAATTATCCTTTCCTTCTCCCCCCCCCACACGCTCGTTCTTGCTCACGCTCCTCGATATCTCTGCGTTCTCCAGACTTTTCCCCAGTTGTCGTGCGCACGGATCGTCTTCTTCTTCTACTTCTTCTTCTTATTCTTCTTGTTCTCGTTCTTCTTCTTCTTCTCGTTCTTGTTGCCCTTGTGGCAGACGATACGCGTACGGTACCGTGTAGCGTCGTAACGCGATACAAGACGGTCCGGCACACCCGTCCCGCGACAATAATCGCGAGGACAGCCGGCGATTATATCGCGAGAACAGTGCCATTCTTTGGCCGCTGTTTATCGGACCCGTTTGACCGGTCGCCATCGTTCCAATTGCGACCGCGGAGAAATTAGCGCCGCTACGAGCCTCTCGCGAGACTTTGCGTTTAATTTTCTCGCGTACCGTCGCCTGGACGCCTGCCTCGAAGTGGCTGTTCCACTCGCAGATGCAATAATCGAGCCTCTATCCTTTCAAGGTTTCTTTCTTTCGAGAAACAATTGCGCGATTCTTCTTCTTAACTCTTTGGGGAATTGTTGGACATTGCCCGAGTAATTTAAACTTTAAAGATTCGAATTCGATTGAAAAATTCTTTAAAATTGCTTAAAAATTCTTGCTCAGCTTTCGCAGCGAAGACAAAGCGCAAGAGCAAACTACAACCACGTAGCATGTTTCGAGAACATTGGGGGTGGAGAAATTGGGACAATTTTGTTTGCCAATGCGGACCTGTTAATAATATTCTCAGAGCGCCGGCAGTGGAATGAAGGATGAATTTAAAATGTATAATACATATCGCCGTTTGCATATTAATTGAGTCACCTGGCTATCAGAGCCATCGTGGCCATTTTTCATTCGTGAAACGCAACAATACACGTGTAGAGATCAGTTGGCACCTACCACTTAAGCAATTTTTCACAACGATATATACGCCGGGAGCGACGATTATTCAAAATATCCCCGAAGCAGCCAACCAGGAGTGGTGCATGCCGCGCAGTTTTCGTTCTAGACTCTCGTCCCCCCCTCGTTGGTGCCTCGTTGCTCAAATTTAAGATTGATTTTTAAATTACTCTTTAATAGAGTGCTTCAAATGAGGGGTTGCGAGAGGTTCCATTGGAACATTTAATCAAGAAGAATGACACTAGATTACCACTCTACGCCGATTTCTCGCTATCTTTCGGCTTTGATCTCTCTGTCGCGGGTAATTAACTTGGGTTATAGCGTTTTTTACGACACTCGAGCAGAACGGCCGTTTGCTTCTACAAATGTCGTTTATTTTCACACCAACGTCCAGTTTGTAACTCCCAAAGTTTGAGAATTCGAAATTCCTCAAATCCTAAATTCTCGAGTCTCCGCAGCTCCAGGAGTTCCCAGACTTTCAAATTTCCACATACCAACTCCCCCCAGCTCTCTCTTTCCGTATTTTCAAGTATATTTCTCCCGCGTTCCGCGAAAACTTGGTGCCAAAGGCTTCGTTGACAAAAATTTTCGCCAAGGGCAGCCAACTACTTTTCGCCGGGCTCGCAAGGTAATATTCATAAATCGCGGAGGAAAGCGAGGCTGCTGCCGATGGCCACGCCGTCGTTTTTTCCTGCTGCTGCGGCCCGACCGCGCCAGCCGCAGAGGAAAATCCGCTCGGACCGCCGCAAAACCGCGCCCGGAGAACCGCGTTCCCACACCTACGCGACTACACAGGCTCCGCCGAAGATTGTGTCTCAGGCTCGCGTTCGCGATAAGTGTAACGAGCAAACGTACCCAATTGCGCGACGTTAGAACCACACGAGTGGCGAACACACACGTGCAATTCCGACGTCATCATCTGCGTCGTTCTACGTCAACGACACACACGTCGCGCGATGTCACTCGTAAATTTCCTCATCTCGCGGAAAATTCCCCAACGAGACATTAAGCTGGCTCTTACCTGAGAGAGATAAATCCGCGGCAACTTGCTCGTTTCAACTTCCGTTTTGTCCGAGCTGTGACGCGAAGTTGTCTAGACGATGATCCAGCTAAAAAATTTATCGACAACGACTCCTCCGCGAGCGGAGTGAATATTTTATTCGTTTGGATCGCCACTTTGCGCCGCTGAAACTTTAATGTCAAGGTTGTGATTGTTGCTTCTGAGAAAAATGAAGGAAGCGGCCTCTCGGCGAGGAATTTGTTTCTTCGTGTCTGTTAAGAAATTAGCGATCAGATTGTAACGGCAGCTACCTGGATTACGCGAATATTACGTAATGGCGTTTCTAATTGATCCTATAGAACGGATCGATCGATAATTGTTGAGCAAGGAGACAGGTTGTAGATAGTCGTGTAATGTATTCCGTGGAATATCGAATCTGTCTTTCAGTAAACGTCTCTATAATTAACGAATAAATTTGTCGCAATATATTACCGCGCTGTCGCCGGTGTTTGAACGTTTCAAATGATTTTTGAATTTGTATTAAAATGTTAGGTTTCCAGCCGTTGATTTCAAAGCGATGGAGCAAAAAAGCGCTAAAACTACCGACGACTGAAGCGTAGAATTTCCATCAGAGACATTAAAGTGGAAAAACGACGATAACTTGGTAATAAACTTTTACTTGTGCGTTTCACGAAAAATGATTTAAACTTCTAAAAATGCACTGTTTCGTATCCACAAAAATTACAAATTGGTCGCGTTGATAGTTTTCGTGTCAAAATCGGAATATTACAATCGTGGGCACAGTCTAAAAAAAAAAAAAGAAAAAGTGTCTCTGATGAATCTTTCAACTGAAAGAAGAAAGAAACAGAAAAATAACTGCTAATTGAACCTCCATCTATCCAAATACTTATCGTACGATTACACAGGTACCAGCGACGTCAATCATTCGCACCAACAGCCACCACTTAAACTTCCCCTAAACGCAAAAGAACAGAGGACCAGCACCCCCCTCTCCCCCTCTGTGTTCCACCCCATGTCTTCGTACCTTGTCTCGCCAAAACTCCGCGGTCGTGGTGCAAACTGCGAGGCGGCCGATAATAACATTGCCGGGGCGACTAGCTACGTCAGCTGGGGATGTATATTTTCATAATGTAATATCGTTGCGCCACTTAGGGGTGGACTTTCTTTTCGTGGAGGGTGGTTTCGTGGAGCCGGATGCCACGCACAGCGGGCGTCGGCGTTCTTCGTCCGAAAGAAGGAGAGAGAGAGAGAGAGAGAGAGCAGGGCGTAGACGGGGGTGGAAAGTGCGCGGAGAGTGTTTTGCTGGTAATTGGTGCCAATTTAATCCTGCCCTTCGCTCGACGTGGCCTGTATTAACGGTAAGGGAGAGAGTAGTCTCGTCGACGACAAGGGAGGCCGAGCGCGCTCGAGTTCGTGCGCACACACCCTTCCCACGCGGTTCGTCCACGGCCACCCCTCGTTCCACGGCGAAAACACGCACGCACACGCGCTCCGCGCCACGTGCTCCGGAACGGGGACGAGGGATGAGCGGCGGGAACGCGCAAACACAGGGCTGCGTGTTGGTGAGAGGCCGCTAGGAAAATATAATTAACGGTAATCGCTCGCGTATATGGCTCGGATTAACTTCGGCAGGGGTTAGGGAGGAGCTACGTGGAGGGAGGGGAGTCCGGCGTCAAATTCTTCGGGGTTACCGGATCGAATGAGTTTTCCTTTGGGATTATCGTTCGCCGACCTTTGTTCGCCGTGGCTTCCAGAAAATCGGACCGACTCCACGCGCGCCTCTCTCAAGGCACAGACGAATCGGTCGTCTCTGCAAATTTTTGTCAAAAATTGTCTGAATTGAACGTGAGAAGAAACGGCACGCGATTTTCACCGGGACGAGCGAAGGAAACTGTACACGCATACGCGAAACGACGTTCAAATTTAACGTTTCGTCACTAGACAAAGTTGCAACCAATGTGTAAACCTGTCACTTGGACGTGCCTCTTGGCTTCGGTTCTCGCATCACGTGCGTGCATGTTTCGTCAACTTCAACGCCGCTGTCTTCAAACCCTCCAATTCCTCCCCCCCTGAGACTCTTTGGGCCCTCAAGGTCGTCGCTTACCTCGAATTCGAGAGGAGGACGGTCTGGTCCATTGTTCCCCGGCGAGTTCCTCTCCGACCGCGAGCAGCCCTGACAGAAAGCGGCGTGTGTACAAAGTTGCCCGCGAGTTGCATTCGAGGAGGGGTCTCCCTCCCGATCCGGGAGGATGAGAGGGAGAAGCGAAACCGAAAGAGTCGAAGCGGGAATAGCGGGTCGCGACGACGAGCGGGAAAGGACGAACTTACGTGTTTCACCCTTGGAGGGAGGAGGACGGGGAGCGGTGGCTGTTCGGAAGAGAGAAGAAGACTCGGGGGAGGGGGAGGAGGAGGAGGGAGAAGATGCCAGAAGATCTTGTATGCAAATTCCCTCGGTGCATCTCCGTGGGATCCTGCCGGGATCCGTGGAGGATTAACGGGCCGGCTCGCATGAAAGGAAGAGGACGAGCAGGGGAGGAAGTGGGAGAGGATCGTTGCTCTCTCCCTGTCTCATCCCCTTCACCTTTATGTATCTCTGCTGCTCGGTCCAGCTCTCTCTCTCTCTCTCTCTCTCTCTTTCTCTCTCTCGAAAGAGAGGATTCGTCGATGCTGCCGGTTGCTCCCGCGCTCTTCGTCCTTCCATCCGTTCGGTTCGACCGAACCGAGGACCGCCAAATAAGAGAAGCTTTCGCTCGCGCGCCGCTCGGCTAGAGCGGACCTCGAAAGAAAAAAAAAAGAAGAAGAGATCGCGGCGTCCCGTCGCTTTCAGCCAGCGGAACGAAGCTCGTCCAGTGGACGTGCATTCCGTCGTCCGTGGCCTGCGATTCGCCTGTCCCTCGATCGCCTTCCGATCGCCCTCGCGCGCGCCGCTCAACTCAGACGACCAGAAACCGAGACCGGAGTGGACTCAAGCGTGGAAAAAGCTTCTTTCGACTCCCTCCCCCTCCTTCTTCGTCTTCGTCTTCGAAGAAACCTGTTTATCCTCGTCTTTGTTTTCGTCGTGTCCTGTCGAAAACCTCCGAAATTTCCCTCGTTCGCAAAGATCACACGGATGCCTCGAGGCATCCGGATCGTGACTCTGCGTCTTCCCGAAGTAAAATGGAACTCGGGGTAACGAAGGGAACCCAGTGTACAGTGGCGAGTCGGTAGAGGTGCGAAGGAAACTATTTGCCGAAGATTTTTGCCCGGGACCAGCCGTTAGATATACGATCGCAGAAAGAACCGCGCGGCTACGTGAGCCGCCTGCGTGAACGGAAGTCTCTGGCCCCCCCCGGTTTCGTGCCACCGCCGCGCCGCGGTCGGAGACTTTATCGTTATTGCGGCCGTTTCGAGACGACGCAAAGAAGGAAGAGCTGGCGAGCACGCGTTGACGCTCGCGCGCGATTTTCTTCCAAAAGACTCGTGTTCGGTGTTCCACGAACTCGCCCGCTTTTTGCCTCCCCCCGCCCCCCGTGGATCCCGTCGCGGCTGGATTCTCTCCCGGATTTTTCTCGCGCGCGCAGTCCCACGGCTACGAGAGGTTTCGCGCGTTCGACAAACGCATTCCGTTCTTCTGCTCGGTCCGCTTGTCCGCCGTGTCGCCGTGCTTTTTGCCGTCCCCCGGGGAACGTCAAATCGGGACTCGGCGAGTCCGCGCCGCAAGTTTCGTCCTCGGCCGATTAATCGATCGTGTCGTGAAATTAACGCGGCCGACGGCGCTCTGCGAGCGATAATCGAGCTCGAACGCATAAATCCTATTAGAGGATCGGTGGGGCCAGCTCGCCGCGGCGTACGTGCGAACACGCGCGTTTACCGCACTCCAGTTTCGTCCTCGTCGGGCGAAACCGCGCTCGTAAGGACGTCTCAACGACCAGTCACGCCGGATGCGTGTTCGGGTAAATCGAGCGCGAGAACGGCTCTCCGACTCCACTCCGGGATCCTACGACTTCTTGGCTGGTACAAGAGAAATGCCGCGGACACTCGATTCGCCGACTGTAAAGTGACTTTTCTCTCTTCTTTTTTTTCCAAACACCCGTTTCGAGATTACGCGATTGCGCGTGGATATTCAACGATTTCGTTCGCTCTCCGAGTTCTAGGTCTTCATTTTAATTTTGCCTCTCGGAGTAGATTTTGAAACTCTTGTCACTCTGCCATTTTATAACGTTGCTATTTTTACATTTACAACAGTCTTTGAGGTACTTTAATCTCTGGTTAAAGACGAACCTTCGGAGAAACTGTCGAGACCCCAACCCCCGATTTTACTCGTATCGCGTTTACCTTCGTTTCTGAAAATTCGACCAGATATCTCCAGTTGCACAACCGAGAATTGTAACTCGTTCGCGACGTGACTCTACGTCCTCGTCGAATAACCCAAGACACACGTTGGCAAATTCGATTAATTCGAGTCTCCGTCTCTGGAAAACAGTCTTCTCAGACATTCGTCGTTTCACAATACATGCGGAGGCGATATTTCGGGGAACCAAGGGAATCGTCAGTTGCTTTTCGGTTTTTCTCATCGAGGCGATAATCGTAACAGCGTTCCCGAAGCCAGTCGGCGAGTGGCTTCGAGAGCCACGATGAGTTCGTTTTTCGACCTCAGCCGGCTAAATTTAACCCGGTCACCGCTTCAGAATTCGTTCGGCCTGAAAAAGGGAACGCGCGCCGCGAGAATCTCGAAAAATCGGGGCGACGCCTGCCTAATGATTCCCCCTCGAAAAGAGAATTCGCTTCTTGCTCGACCGACTTTCCTTTTGTCTCTTTGAAATTGTTTCTTTCGCGAAATACCGTAGTGAGCGTCACAATCTATATTCTGGCGTACTGCCTACGCGGTAAATCGCTTAGAAATTCGACTTTCAAAGAAAGGGAGATGACGTGCGAATTTTCAAACATTTCATCACCGACCGGCAAACAAAATAGCTTCGACTCTCAAAGAAATCGACGTTTCGACTTCGACTTTCCAAAAAAAAAATTCATCTCCTCCTCTTGCCACGTAGTTCTTCTCTCTACCTCCGTTCCTTTTTCAAATGTCGCTTCAAATTTCGTTGCCACTCGTTCGCAACTCGTTTCATCACCGCCGTTTAATCGATCGAATTCCGAGCGAGTCGATCGCCGAGATAATCGGCGTGGTTCGAGCGCCGGAGAGAGACGAGCTGGTGTTAAGTGGCACGTTTGCCCTCTGCGTGGCGCTGTCTTGTAACACGTCAGCGCAGCCTGATTTCACGGGTTGAGTTCCCGTGTGTCACTCGGGGACGTTCGACAGCGGCGCTCGTCCATTTGCATTACCGAACCTCCACGACCGAGCGCGAAACAAAAGGATCGAGCGATCGAGCCGCGCGGCGATCACGACCTTAGCCTTGGACTCGTTCTCTCTCTCTCTCTCTCTCTCTCTCTCGAATAGATTCGCTGCGATAGAACAATCGTCTCGCCACCTTTTTTCATCTCTTCGTCTGCTTACTGGGTGTTTTCATTAAGAATTGAAAATTTTTTTTGAAGGGGACGTTATTTTTAGAGTTGAAGCTTTCGTCAAAGTGACACTTTTGACAGAGACTTGTTTCGATTTGACGCGCCGTCTCGAAACTTCTCAAGTCGGTCAAATTGAAACGTAGTATTTAATCGGGAGAAATTGATAGTTCCAAGTCTGTATTAAATTGGAATTAAATTTCGTGCTACCGACGTTTCGATTTTGAGCCTGTTGCACCTTTCATCTGTTGTGAGAATATTAAGAGTAACTTTTAACGCGAGACGCTCGAGTGATTGATTTCCACTCTGGTGGTTCCCTCGTGGTTGTTGAAGGAAGTGTCGGCGAATGCCCCGACGCCGGCGAATTTGGCGACAAAAGACGCGGACGGAACGCGTGTGTGTGTGTGCAGTGGACGACAGGAGCAATCAGCGTTGGTCCGCGGTTGTAGGCCTATTGAAAGACGCGCCGCTGAGAGGATCAGTCAGTCGGGCCGGTGCGAACCACGTCCACGATCGCGCGACACGATCTTTTTCTCTCTGTCAGCGTCGCGTGTGGCCGCGTGGGCGTCCTCCGCCTTTTCTCGCCCGCGCGAGAGTCGCATTCGTTTCCTCGGGACCACGGAAAAGGACCTCTTCCTTCTCTCGCGAGAAGAATCACCTTATCTGCGCCCGCCTTATCTCTGCGCCTCTTCCCTTCTCTCCGACGGCTATCTATACGCGCGCGAGTTTCATCATTCAACCAGATAGGACAAAGTGCTTTCCCTGGTGGATGATTTCTTGTCAACGTGCTCCGAAATGAAATATCGCGGCGGACGCCAACTGTTTCCGAGGCTTTTTGATCTCTGCTCGCTCTGGCATCGACTTAATTGTACTTTTCACTTTTTCGGCCGTTTGTGGAAACTGCAGACATCTGCGCCTAACGTGTTATCAAGGGATTTTTTTTGTTTTATTCAAGCTTTGGAAATCTCACGTGTGGCTTATCACAGCTACAAAATTTACTACCAAATAAGAAATATGAACAATTTATAGATCGAGGTTACGGTTTTTGAGCAAAGTGTAACGCAGCGACAGATCGGGATATCCGGTTCAGAAATTATTACGTCGACTTTCAGGGTATTTGCAGGAATAATTTGTATTTGCTCAAGTTCTTGATAAGTTTAGTCTTCGTGTTCAAATATGAGTGTGTATGCAAAAATATCTAAAATGGTCAAAGCACTTGCTGTGATATTCTATTCTAGAATTCCTATTCTCGTGTTCATAGGAATAAAAAGTTGCACGAATATTTAAAAAAATATATTGTACTCGGAGGAACATGAATATTTAAACGAATATTTAAAAAAGTATATTTTACGATGTTACAGGAATATTTTGTGATCAAACAAATTTCTATTCCAGATTGTATTCGTAAGAACACAAAATTGCAAATATTTTATGATATTTTTTTACTTAAAAGAGCCTCGAAATATGAATTTACAAAATTTCCTTTCTCACGCTATAGTACACCATTTCCTCTTCTTCGATCTTTTATCGCCGATCGCGGTTATGTCTATGAAAATTGACCCTTTCTCGAGGCTTTCTGGTGTCGCTCTGGTTTCTCGGATTAGAATCCTACAGAACTATAAGCGATATAGAGCGTATCTCGAGACATTATCTTCCCACAGTTGGTCCCGGTGCACCCGCGAGGACGCATTTGTCACTCACGAATAGGTGCTAGGTCTTGGGTGGTCATCGAGAGCTGGGAGACAGACAGGCGTCGAAGCCTTTCGTCTTCTCTTATCTTCTTCGACAATGGACCCAACATCTTCGATTAGCCCGATAACTTCGCCTCGTCGCGTCTCTCGACAGAGGGAAATTGAGGAATTTGTTTCTCTGAGCCGTTCATCGACAAGATTTTCAACGCTACCACTTATTGCTACTCGCGCTTCGACAAGTTGTCGTTTAATTAAATTAAAGAACAAATGGGCTCTTCAAAATTGTCGATTTAAAAAAAATTCCAAGAGAATCTCGTCCCATTTCAATTTCTTTTGTCAGAATCTCGCGAAATGTGACGAAAAGCTAACAACCGACATCTTCCGACATCCGGGGGACGTACGTTGGCTGCGTGTACCAAACTTCCTATTACGAAATCTCCGTCTACGGTGGAGATAACGTCGAGCAATAACAATAACCCGGTGAGATCTTCGAGTTTGCTCAACGTGCTCGAAATATCGACCCACGAACCTCGGGCGGTTCCGAGAGGAATAAAAGAGGAGCCGCTAATCGCTTACAAATTGTCTGAATCGCTGCCCAAACAAGGAACGCTCGTCTTTTAACAAACCGCTTTAATCTAATTATTACGTCGAGCGATTCAGTGACGTATCTTTCGTACGGCAACGCGCAACGAAACGCGAACGATAAAAATATAGGTCGACAACAGGCGGAGAATTAAAATTTCGTACCCTCAATTCCTCTATCTAGAATCTACGAAAAGTCGTGATTTCTTGTCTAAAGATTCGGTCAAGCTTTTTTTTCCCTAAAATACCGGCAACTATCCTTACTTTGTATTGTGAATAAGAGTGTACTCTCTTCTGTTCTTTCAGGAAATTTACGGAACACGTCGTGCGGCAAACACTTCTCATTTAGGCTTTCAATCTTTCTTTGATTCTTGAAATTCGCATATATCAAAAATTTAACAAAATGAATACTTTCGAGCTCAATTTTCTCGAATTCACAAAATTTTATTTCCTTCCGTTATTTGCTTCCACGTACCAGCGGTACATGATGTGATTCTTCTTGTTATCACTGAAAGTGATTTTAGTGAAGGTAACCCATAAAATCGGGCCTCTTCAGGTGCAACGCTGTTGCAACGAAAATTAGCGATTGGTTGATTTGGGTCACGTGATTCGCGAGAGGGCGTGGAGTAGACCTCGAGTAGGAGTGGCGTTGTCTGTACTGAGCGATCGCGCCTGTAATTTGTTTTCTATCGATTATAATAAAATTTTATAGCAAAAGAGTCGTCTTTCAGTGAGACGAGTCGTACTGGGCTACAAGTCTCAACTTGGCCGTTTGATAAAACTTTTAAGAAAGAAAGATCGCTGGTCTACGGTCGTTGGTTGTAATAACGTTAGAGGCCAGGTAAACGATCTCGGGATCGGCAGGTGCTTGTCGAACGCGCGCATCTTCCATTGTCGATTCGCAAAAGGGAGAGGGAGAGAGAGAGAGAAAGAGAGAAAGAGGGAGAGCGACGTTTTGCTAAGTGCTCGTTCGCGTGACACCAGGCTTAGGATAAACTTAGTAACGCGAAACTTAGAATGCCCGGCCGTCTTCTCGATCCTCGCAAGAGGAGGCGCACGTGCATGCGCGCGGACCTCTGACGCTTCTCTCTCTCCTCTCTGCTCCTCTGCATTTCTTCGTCCCTTTCGGCCGCGTCGTCGGTTGCAGATCGCGCGTGCGATTTCCCTTTTTCCGCGCCGCTTTCGCGCTACGCGCGCTGCCTGCCAAGCTGTCGGCTCCGTTTCATCGTCTCGTCGCGTCCCGTGAATCCATAAGTCTCTGTTAATTGAGGATTTACAAGCGTGAGCCGCGAGAAGCGTTGACCCGCGATCCAACGATCAGGACTACGTCTTTATCTTTCTCTGGGAATTTCCTGCGAATTTCCCGAGACTCTTTGTATGGCATAAAATGAATTGAGACAACTTTCTGCGAAATTTGTGGGAATGAATTCGTTTGCGAGGGATGTTTTTTTTTATTAATTTTAAATAGGCATTTCGACGATTTTTAGGGCCTTGAGTAATTTTTAAGAGTAACTTTAGTTTTATTCTTTAACGCTGTTAAATTCTTCCCTGGCACCAAATGAAGGAAAATTCCACAAACACTCTGATACTTTTCTAAAATCTTTAGTCATTGCAAATAAAGATTAATGCAGTTTCCTTGTTTATCGTTGGATAGGAAGCGTCGCTGATCTCGGATTACTCGGACCAGTATATTTTCCCTATCCTTCCCGATTCCATTACGCTCGCTGAAAAGTGATTGATTCGCTCTTAATTCCGAACAATGATGCCTCTCATCCTCCATCCAACTAACCGCTGAATATACACAGTTGGCACTACACAATGCTCGCGAGAGAGAGATTTATACCGCGGGCATTTAACATCCGTCGTCTTCAATGATCCTTGTCGACTATTTTCTGACAGATTTAATGAAACCCTGAACGCGCAATTA
>KQ435736.1:349903-370894 GCA_001276565.1 Melipona quadrifasciata
GAATTGAATCACTCTTTAGAACAGATTTAAATAATTACTCCAATTTTTGTGGACCTTTTTTTTTTTTATATAGAAACAACCGAAAAAGCAAACACACTTTTAATCGAGTCTAATCATTGCTGCAGCCCCTCGTTTCTCCCCTCCCCAAGAAACCAACGTCTCTCACAAATCGGGATATCGCAAGAGTCAACACGCGATCGAGGAATTAATCGAAGGATCAAACGGAGGTTCGCTGTTTTCGTGTTTTTCTAAGCGGCGTTTTTTAGCCAGACAGGTCTCGCCCCCCTCCCGTCGCAAATCGTTTATCCCTCTCGTAGCGAGCCTTCTACACGCTGTGATATTGTATTACAGGCTTGAATATTTAACAAGTCCGGGCGACACTCGGCACCAGGGGGCCGCTGAAGGAACTCCTTCGACGCTCTCGTACACGTCTCCGCACCCACCACCCCTCGTGGTAGGTGTATAACCGCCGCCCCTAATTCTTTTCGCCTCGATTTTCCCGATAGGTCGAGGGGTGAAAATTTCTCTCCTTCCTCTCTCTCTCTCTCTCTTTTTCTCTTTCCCCCCTTTTTTTTTTCTTTCCTTTCCTGGAAACCACAGACCGATAGGCGAGCGGGCGGCCCTCTTATCTGCTTGCTGCGTGTCACCAGCTTTATACGACAGCCAGCGTATTCGAAGGCTCCAGCGCCCGTGGCACGTGAAATCGTCGATACCGGTGAATTATTCAGCCAAGGCGTTTCTTTTAATGCGACCGCGTGTTTTGCGCCTGTTACCGTGGCGTTCCCTCTTTAAAGTTTCACTCGACACGTCGTGTCCCGTACCGTGAAATTTTCGTCGTGTAACTAGCCGTTGCGAGGACGTCTCTACTTTTAATGGGCTGTTTTGACGACACTTGTCTTAGGGTAGATCCCGCCGTTCTTCATCGGACAGAATGATTTGCCGAGCGGAGACGCCAACCGGGCAATCGTGAGACGATTTATACGTTCGCCTGCCGTGCAACTGTAATTCGAGAGTTCGAACGGGGCTGGAAGCGGAATTATTGGTTGAGGAACGTTGACGTATACGACGAGGTGGGAGTTTCGTTTCGATCGTTTCACGTGATTATCCGTACGACGTAGTTCTACGAATTTCAAACTTTTTCCACTCGGGAAATTCAATTTAAGATCGATCCATCGAATGACGGTACGACTCTTGTTGTTTCAGTTGACACTTCAAACGTTGAAATTACCAAGTTCGTCAAATTACTTGTGTTCTTACAATTGTGTACTTAATTACTCACTTGTGTGTATATATATATATTAAAGTTACTAAAGAAAAAAAAATATATATATATATATTCTTTAGTCGTACATTTAATTTTATCTTTCTTTGGTTTCAACCTCTCTGGAAGTTTAACAAGATAAATTTTGCGCGTAATTCCGGTGTATTTTTCGTAGTCGGTTCCAAGGACCAGGGAAAAAAGAGGGAACAGAGGGAGTTGCCGAAGCCGGTTGTCGTGTAACTCTAGCAACCGAGGCGTATCAAACCCCCGTTTCCACCCCCTTGGTTCCCTGCATCACCGAGCCCCTTCGTGCAACGCCATAAATCACCTCGACAAATTTAATTATCCTGCTGTCTGCGATAAAGCCCGGCGCGCATCCTCCTTGTTGTCTAACTTCACCTATCTTGCAAGCCCTTTAAGCTTTCGGCCGCCTCCACCGACCCCCTTTCCACCGCGTTTTCCTTGCGGAAAATCCGCAGCAGAGGCTGCCGCCGCCGCCTCCTTCTCCACGCTCTTTTCGTTTCAAACTCTGAAACGCCTTTCGTAAATTGGAAACCGGGCCTCCGCTATTTTTCCCGCTCCGTTCCCGCTGGCAGGGGAGAACTCTCCTCTGTAATCTGCGGTGCTTGTTTCGCCTCGGACGAACATCGGGATTGCATCGTTTCTCGTTGCGCGAGATCTCGCACGTTTGGACGTTTGGATCGTCCAATTTATCGACGAGGTATCTTCATTTTGTTTGTTCGCTGCAGAGCTGCGTTGTTGAAATCAACGTTTCGAAGAACTTGCGGCAAAAACGGTTCGTCGCCATCGTGACGACAGATGTTTTCGTGGTAGAGCCTCGTGCGGGAACGTCGAGGCGAAAACCAATCCGATGGAAATTTATTCGTTTCCACTAACTTTTAATTGCCACGGTCGTGCAAGTTTCTATACAAAGGACGACCGAGCTTAAGCGATTATAAATATTGTAATTTCAAGCGGAAAATTGGAGAATTGCGTGACAAATTGTCAGGTAAATTCCCTTGTAATACGGCCAGGTCCTGCTTCTGCCCGGTTAAACGCACGAACGGCCAAACAGTTTAACCGTTATTACCGTTATTGTTTATAAGTTCTCCGGCTAATGAAACGTACGGGGTCGGAACGTGATTTCCAGTTTCATCCCCCAGATTACACGTGGGGGGGTGTCCCCTCGTTTATTCGGCTAACACCGAGATTATAACAACTTGTTGTCCCTTCGATTAATCGAAATTCACGTTTATCCCTTTCTTGTAGCAGAAATACTCGGGTAGCCCATCTTCGCTTCTTACGGCGGGCTCGTCCAGATCCGGAGGTAGATACCGGAATTTACCTCGATTTCTCCTTCAGCTCTTCAAAAATCGGGTCACCGTCTCTTCGTCGTTGGGAGCAGTTTCTTCGTCGATGGTTCGGGGAATTTCGCAGGAAAAAGGCTGTAGACGAACAATTGAATTTCTCTTCTATCTCTGTTTACGCAGAAAGCAAAGGAAAATTCTGCTCCTACGTTCCTGGGTTTTTCGAAATATACTCGTTTCGAAACCAATACGGAGAAATTTGTACCCAACTCAGCCTCCGCTGTGCCTAATTCGCGTCCCAGGACGAAGTTTGATCCATCGATTCGCTCACTCGAAAGAAATGTCACTCTCGCTAACAAGGAAATTCATTTCAAAACGTATCTCTTGTAAATGTTGATACTTGCGAAAAGAGGAAAATTCGAAACTTTGCGGAAAAGTTGGTCTTGGTTCGCCCAGGTTGGTCCACGTTTGAGCGGACGCGTGGGATTACGAGCGCCGGTGGCCTGGCCCGATTAATCGAAATTCACGTTTATCCGCGTGGTCGGAGAGCGTCCGCGGGTCTCGCCTAACCTACCTTTCGCTGGAGAGCTTACCGAGATCACTATTAACTGGGCCGGGATAAAGCAGGGCCGGTCAGGTTCTTATCTGTCCCCGCCGCCGGATAAATTTCGCAGGGCCCGCGGATTAGGTTCGTGCGGATAGTGCATTCCGTTATCGGTGCGGCTGCAGCGCGTCCTGCCACGCGCGTCTCGTTTCCGCGTTCCTCTGCTGTTCACCGGACACGCGATTACGCGACACTTTGTGTGGGTGCGTGACTCTGGCATCTGCCAGCGTTTCCACCAACGAGAATTGGGAAAGAATTTTGACACGAGTATTGAAGGTATTATTACTAGAGTTGGGAAACGATGGTTTAATTTAATTTAATTTAATTTAACTCAACTCGTGATCTTTCACGTTCGAATTACAGACCTACCAACGTGGTCCAAGTTTCTGATTTGTCTTTTGTTCGTTTTTACCACTTTTGAAATCTTGCCAATGCACCGTTCCGTTTCGTACTTCTCTGAAACTGAAAGTGAAAGTAAAGGAAAGACGATGGTACGAAACGCGATTCAACGAACGAGGATTTCTCTAAACAAGAAACTCGCCACCGCGTCGAGGAGCCGTCATTGTCGTACATTATACCAAGTCCACCGGAGGATAGATGACGGTTACAAATCGTCACGTCTCGAGACAGCTTTAACAAATAATAATTTTGATTTTCTTTGGGACGCATCACCGACCGGCGTACATTCCTCGAACCCATAAAGTCCCGCCAAGGAGACTTTTTTCACCTTATACGCGGAGATTCAAACAATCGCGGCTAACGAACCTTATCTAGGTGGTTCGAGGTACGTGCACGCAGAACTCTTTCACGCTGCTCTCCCCGGCGGCTGGTACCCCGGTTCCTCCTCATTGAAATCATAACCGCCTCCGCCGCGAGATTGGCATAAGGCAACTTGACCGAGCCGCTCCCTCATTGTCCTGGCCGCATTATAATACAATTTTCAGTAGTTGAAGCCGAGGCTCTGTGGCCCTCGTGGGGAGGAAGAAAAAAATGGAAAGAAAGAAAGAAGGGAGAGGAGGGAAGAAAGACACACAGAGAAGAAAGAGAGAGGCCCACCGTGCTCGCACACAGGAACGAATACATATCGGTAGGTACGCGTGTGTGTGTGCCTGCACTGGGGTATAAAGTGAACCGGTGGCAGCCAGCACAATGCGCCGTATCAAACAAAGCTGCTGCGCGCACGGGACTACCATAGAAGTGTGGGTGGGTGCGCGAGGTGTAGTATTACTCATTCAAATGATCCTCTCCAGAACTAGCTCTCGTTCTCCCTCTCTTTTCGTTCGTCTTTCGCTCGTCGCGTCTCGCTCCGGCTTTCCGCGTCGTGCCATCCTTCGCCTCGTGTGTGTTTTTCGTCCTTTCTTTCTTTCTTTCTTTCTCTCTTTCTTTCTCCGACAAGCAACCCTCTCTCGCCCTCCAACCACCGCGCGTTCGTCACGATGCTTTTAATCCAGCAGGCCAGGCATTCACATCTTCCTGTGCTCCAGTTAAATAAAGAGTCCTGCGCTCCGGGCCTGTTGCATGCGCGCGCCAACCGCGACCAAAAGATGGGATATATGCACGCACGCGTGTAAGAGACGCACAGGTACCTAAGTGGTTCCAGTGGGAGAAAGACAGAGACGGAAAGAGAGAACGTGTGTGTGTGTGTGAGAGAGAGAGAGAGAGGCTGGCTAACAACCCCTTTTGCCTAGATCCCGTTTCGGAGCTCGAGAGCTTCCTCCCGCGTCCATTGTGCCGACAACTTTTACCTCCCTCTCTCGGAGGCCATTATTCGAGTCACATATCGAGGACGCGGCGGCACCGTTGATTTTCGAGGCTACCATTTTTGTTCGCCAGACACGCGGCTGACGGGCATTCATCGGACCGCGTTGTTCCACGATCTTTTGCGTGTTGTTCGATTTTTTTTCGCGTTTGTTCGATTCATTTCGATTGACGGCGGTGGATGCACGATGCATGGGAGTTTTTTCGGCCGGTTTATTAATTAGTTGGACGTGTAATTCGTTGATCCACGCCACATGTTCGTTCGTCCATCCAATTTTCGCCGTTTCTCCGCGCCCGAGACGACGAAAATTTAGAAAAGTTCAGCAATTCAATTTTGAAATATCGAGATACACTTGGCAAATGTTTCGACAAATATTTCGGAATTTATACATATATATATAATGTAACACGTTTCATTCTTCTTTCGATTGAAACTCCTCAGATATTCAAAACTGCACGCCCAGCGGTTCTTTCTTTCACCTGCCGTCGAGATTTTTCCGTTTCCCCCGCTCTCGATTATTCTCCATCGACTTCCGTCACACACCGCGGGGTTTCCATTGACGCCGGTATCTCCGCCGGAGTTCTACCAATCACAACACCAACCTCCGACGAAAATCCTGCCGCGTCTCTGCCTTCCGTGTTGCATCCCTTCGAACGGATCGTGCATTCAACGAGGCTCTGGCTGCGAGAAGCGACTCTAAACGGATTTCCCGGCAGACCGTTCTAATGCCATTGTGCGAAATCGTCGCCCGCTTTGCCTGTGTCCGGCAGTGAAGTGTTTCCCGATTCTACACCCCCCTCTCTCTCTCTCTCTCTCTCTCTTTTCTCTTCTCTTCTCCACGGATTGTCAACAGTTACCTCCGAGTCCCGAAGCAACGGGCCTTGGTTTTGTGCCCCGAAAAGCGCTTCTTCGTGCGGCCTTTGTCGAGCGGAAAATTCTCGGAAGGATTCGGAAAAGAAAATAGACGGAGAAAGAATGGGGACTTGGAACACCCTCGCCGAGCTGTCCCCATTGTTCGAATGTGTACGTGGCTGGTTGGGACCGACCTGTTTCCAACGATGCTCCGAGCCGCGCTGCTTGCTTCTGGGTTAGCGATTTCCGATCTTTCCGAAAGGATTTTCCAGAAAGCCGGCCGTCCTTCTCGAGGCCTGTCTCGAGGTCGGTCGAGGGTGCACGAATTATAACGACCCTCTCTTCGAACCTGCTGACTTTGCCTGGAAATTTCCTTTGTTTTCTTAATTTCTTCTTTGACCGTACTTAGGGAACTGTAATGGATATTTGACTGCTCTGCGATTTACAACGCTCAGAAATATTTTCTACAGAGGTGATTGAATCGCTTCGAGGTGAAGGGTAGATCTCTTCCTGCAGATTTCCATAATAGTTTGTTCGTGTTTAAAGAACGGGGAAAATGTAGTTTGGAAAGTAAATTCACAAGTATCGTCACGAAACGCAATATACACAAGATTACATCCACAGTAAATATCCAATATTCGAACCATCCACATTCATCGTCTCCACAAATCGAAAAACACGAACCTGCAGCCACTGTTTTTTTACTGATAAACTCGCAGAAACGTGTATTGAAATTGAAATCATGGGACTTCTACGTATCTACGTATATATGAGAAACTGACCAAAGATCACCGTGTGAAAACTGCAGGATCCTTTCGACGACGGAACGAGATCGCGAGGATGCGTGCGGGAGATCGAGCGCGGACCCTGATTCCGTCGTGCGCCGGATTATCCAGCGCTCGCGATTATATACAGGGTGGTCCATTGTCGGGCGGAAATTACGGAAACGCAAATTGGCCGGTGTGACTGTGACGGGCGTAGACGCGGGCCACGTGCTGCCACGTCGCCGCCGCTGCGGTTCTATAATCAGTAATACCGGCGTTCGAAGGGGGTTGAAGCAAAGGGGGATGGCGAGATCGGGGCGGATTTCTAAGCCGTAAGCCCCGCTATTGAAACGATCAGCCCCCGAAGGCTCTGTCCCGGCCGTGCATTTCGGCAATTACGCGTTAACGATGCGCGCCCCGATACCAAATTGCCTTCCTCTTCTCCGTCGCGCCAATCCTTCCTCCATAGTTTTCCTCGTATAGGTGAATCACGCGCCCCTTGACTCTGTTAACCTATCCGGCTTCTTTGTTGCTCCTCTGGTTTCTTCCGAGACAGGAAAATTTACTCTTTCGTCAAGTTATTCTCAGGCTGGGTTTTCCCAGTCCCAGACTGTGTCTTGAAGCTGATGTCAGTTTCTTTTCTTTCCTCCTTTTTTTCTCTCCCTTTTTTCTCTCGAGTATTGGAAAAACCTGAAACTCGAGAATTCTCTCGAGTAATCTCGAGCTGCAGGAGTTTTTAATTTTATCTCTCGCTTTCTCGGTCTTCGAGATTACTGGAAAAATAATTTTTACCGATCGACACAGTGGCGTAACTAAAAAAGGAGATTGATCTTTCATAATATTCATAATACACGAGACAAATTTGCATACCTTGAAATGAATAAACACTTTTTCTCTCGGATCTACCAGTCGGTCACGCCACCCGTGTAGAATGAATAGTAATCCCGTGTTTTGCGACGACGTCGACATTTGCGTCTGTGCACTCTCCAAATAATTTCAAAACGCCTGACCTTTAAAAGCCAAGAAAAGTGAAACTTACTTTGCACGAGTCGCGGGCGCCTCGTTTGTTCGAACGGATAAAAATTGATTTCGATTCAGGCCGCTGTATGAAGAAACACAGTCATTCGCAGTTCGAATTAATTATCTGCGAAATAGTTATTTACAATCGTAACGATCGTTGCTTTGATCGAAACAACCAGAGTTGCGGCCAAAGGAGTTATTCAGGAAGTTAATAAAAAAGTGACGAAGACTTTATTGGTAGGAAAATTACCAAGTACTTTGCAGAACATTCAGTTGGCTATCGTGTGATCGATTTAATGGATGAATATTTAATTAGGTAATAATCGTGAAACGTTAATGTTTACCAGAGGCATCAATTATGTATCTCGTTTCGTACAGAAGCGAATCATTCCCACGAGTCGGAATAACCATCTCCTTAATGGAATATTTGTATCTCTCGGTTGTACATAAAGTGCGCTCTTAAATTAACAAACGATATCTTTAGACGTACTTATCGACTCTGTCATCGATGCATCTTGATGCATCGCTATTTCTATGCTTTTAAGATTGATTCATTGTATTTTAGTTTTCTTTGAAATTCAAGAAAGAACGTTTATGATTGACAGATGTTTTTTTATCGGGTTTCAGAGTGTCGTACAATTTTTGTCAGCATAACGTGAACTATAATAGGAAAAGTCAAATTAGTTTCTCTCGTTTCGCTAACTATATATACCGTACTCTTAAAAATTACGACCTTCATTTACTTTTTTCGCATAAACATGTCCATTTATTATCAAAAAATTGTTGATCGTGGTAATAGAAACACTGGTAACTAGCATCACGCAACGTGCGAAATTTTATTGTTGTTAGATGAAACTATGATCTACTATGTTAGATTAGATTGCACTCTATTGTATTTGATGCTATATTAGACTTCATTATGCAATACAGTATACAATCTACCATGTTCGATTAGATTACATATTCGATGCTATATTAGACTTCGTTATACAATATAGAACAATACAATGTAGTACACAAAGTCACCGTCACCGTTGAGAATCTCAAGCACTCGAAACGCTCGAAATGCCCGAAGAAGTATACGTATAAATTGGAGAAGATGGCAGCACGTTGTTCTCACCGATGTTCCCAAATGTCCATTACAGGGGTACACGGTGGCTCTGTTTGCAAAAGTCACCGGCAGACAAGCGGGGCGGCGCGTGGTACAACATTGCCAGCGTTTCTCTCACACGGGGTGGCTCCATTGTCGTCGCCCTTCGCCTTTTCCGCAATTTTTTCAAATCATCTCCAGCCCCTTCGCTCGTCACTCGAGCTTTCCCCCCCCCCCCTCCCTCTTTCGGGACGAAGCCACCCCTGTTTGGTGTTTGCCGAGCCACCCGTAACGCGTATCGCATTAGCCCGCGCGACTATGAATTTCAGAACGTCTGGTAATTGTTGTCGCGCCACGTTGCAACACTTGGATCGGATTATGCCTCGTACCGAGTTTCTACGTCTTAGAAACACACATACGTTTCGTATTTAATTTGCGGAATACTTTCTCGAGGAATGAGGAATCTGCAAGAATTTTCATTCCTTCTAATTTATCAATATCTTTATTAACGTTTACTGGAATATTCAGTTTCTCGAATGTTTCGTCAATTTTGCTTCGTAATCTGACAGAGAAGATTGGCGGTATCGACAAATTATTTAAAATTAATCACTAGCCGAGTGGCGATTGCATCAAGTAGCCGAATTTCGCTGACAACACATCGGCAGATACCTGGCACGCAGAATGTCGCCGCCGATTCGTCGTGATCGTCTCGACAACTGCCCCGAGGATTGTCCAAGAAGCTTCCTTGAAACTATGATTAGCAAAGTTCATCGACCACGTGTCCATCAATCGATTCCCGGACACGTGCTGACAGCGTACAGCGTCGCGTGAGATTTTCGCGAACTTAGCCGTGACCGATAAGCGTGGAAAGTCAGTGATGTCGAAAGCCAGTCGAAAGCGTATCGTTATCGGTCGGTTATCTAATCGTCGTTCGGATAATCCGACGCCGAACGCACCGTGACGAAATCGAGAGCGGAGTGAACCGATCAAGGTCGCCGACGGGAGACGAAATTAGGAGAAAAAAAAAACGACGGAGAAAAATATTTTCGAAAGATCTGACACGCGGGGGTTGAACGTTGGCCCGTGATTTCGCGGAAACCTCCGACGATACGGTCGAACGTAACAGCTCGTTCGATCTCGACCGATGACTCGATTGTCGACAACGTTCGGCCCAGAGAGAGAGACAGAGAGAGAGAGAGTGGCTATCGCGGCCGGGGCTGATTAATTCCGCAGATAATCGATCGAAATAGACGCGGATTCGAATCGAATCCCGTCGATCCGTGGCCGATTGTTTCCACGCTGACGCGCAGCTCGCGCTCTCGTTATCTTTGTAACTCTTCCTGATTCGATCGCGACATTTTCTTTTTTTTTTTTTTTTTTTGACAAACGATTGGAGTTTGGATGTTTTCGATGGACACGTTCGGTACGGTTCCTTTGCAGATTGTATCTCGCGAAAATTTCCACAGCGACGCGTTGCAACGGCTTCGGATTGGGAAAGACAATTTAATGGAAATGAAAGAGGGAATTGCGCGTCGATGGAGTTGCACAAAGCGGAGGCTGGCAGAAGTGGGATTTGAGTATTTGGAAGGATAATGCGATACGGCCGATCAATTAAGAACTCGGCAACTTTCCAATCTGATACGTGTAGTTTCGAGATATTATCTCCCCGATCGAGATCCTCGGTCGAGAATCGAGTTGGAGAAAAAAGGCGTTCGTTCGAATCGTAAGCAGCGTGGCGGGTTGTAACTGTATCAAGTTGGCCGTGACACGGCCGTGCATAAATCACTTCTCTGGAATCTAAGAAGCGTCGCCGACAGAATGCATTCTCGCGCGTGTTGAGAAACGGGCGCGCACGTCGGCGTACAGCTCCTGCGTATTTTTCGATCCCCGAGGTTCTATCGACTTTCGCGTTGTTGCTATGATCTTTTTGTCGAATTTTACGGCATTTGTAATTGAGAAACTTTCTGAAAGATGGCAAAATATCGTAGAGTATCGATCGGGGGATCGAGCGAACTGCAGTGGAAACTTTTCAATTCAAGTCGCGTTCGAATAAATATATGCTTGCACATTTATGCACGTTGGCGTTGCACTTTCGAGCTCCCCTCTAAAACGCGCATGAAAATCTGCATTCTTCATTTGCAAAACGAATAAACGCTCGTTAGCGGGTTCTTTTATTTCGCAAAGATCCTTCTTCGCAAAGCTGCTCGATAATTACGGGATATCGTGCTTCAGCCCCTTAGGCATCGGCGACTTCTTTTATTTGCCCGCGCGCGGCCAACTCCGACGGCCTACCGAGCGGCTTGAAATTACTTCAAAATATTCGTCTACTCGCCGTACACTCACGCGAGGCGCCATTCCGCCGCGATTTCCATATCGAGTAATATTTTTGGTAAATGAAATTCCAACAGAAGGGGGCGGCAAGGGGTTGCGACGAGGCACGATACGCCGCGACGATACGCTGCGCTCACGCAAAGTGGAACGAACCGTCTCTCTCTCTCTCTCTCTCTCTCTCTCTCGGTCTTTTACGTTCGCGGAAAATTTCAAGGCTGAATTTACGAGCGTGAACAACACACACAGAGAGAGAGAGAGAAAGAGAGAGAGAGAGAGAGTAATAGAGAGGTGGAGGAGAGGAGGGATCGAGGGTGTAAGGGGTGAGATCCTGGTGGTCCGTGTAGCAAAGTGGCGGACGGAGAGGAACGAGAGAGTAGAAGCTGATTCAATCATGATAATTCCTCGAATGAAATTTACCGCCGACCATCACGCACGCAGCCAGTAACGTAGCTAGGCGCCGAGGGTGCTCGGTAATCGGGGGATGCTCGCCACCCCTCCCCCTCCCCTCCCCCCCACGCTGCCAATCTAATAATACCAATTGACTCGAGCGGCCGGCGAATGCTCGATTTGCGGTCGTCCCTCGTTTTCTTCGCGGTCTACGCTCTTATCCTGTTACCCAGGCGGCAAACGCCGTTCGAAAACGCCCCGGGCTGCTGGGTTTCGCTCGCGAGTCGAGTGCCACTTTCGCGCAAAAGGGGTTTCATTCGATTTGAATGCGTTCCTCGGGAAAATTCGATTTGCCGGATGTGCGGCGGCTCGGGGAGGGGGATGCCGGCGGCTTCCGGTTGCGGCAGATGCTTGGTTAAACGTTTGCTTGGTTTAGAACGTTTCGCTCTCTGGGTTTAGCCGGTCATTGTGTGAAATATGAAATTCGTCGGTGGGGTGGCTTCTCACCGTTCTCGATCGGAAGTGAAACCGGCGAAGGGAAACGTCGCGATCGTTCGTAGATATTTGCGTGAAAAACGGTGAAATGGAACAGTGAAATAATACGACTTGACGAAATTCACACGATGTGAAAGATGAAGAAAGAAATACACATCCCGCAAATTCTTTCCAAATTCTCCTCCTACACAGTCGCAGTTTTTATTTATTAAAAAGTAAAATTCGCCAAGCAGACGATTGACAATGAGTTAATGACGAGACGCGAATGTGAAATTAGTCTAATAGGCTGATTCCATGAAAGAGAGGAGGGAGGACAGAGAGACAGAGAGATTTTCCGTTGAAGTTAAATCGGTCAGTGATAGTCTGGTTGATGGAGAAGCCTTCAATTTAGTTACCAGAGAGACTGCTCCGGTTCTTGATTTGATCTGCCCGTGGAAACCACGTCCTCTGCCCCTACCCCTACGGTAGCCTTCTCGTTTATGCACCCTCGGTACGTTCTCTCGACATGTTGCGCGCATTGTCGATAGTCAAATGCATAACAGGGTACGGTGTAAAGGCGGCACGCATGGATGGTCCAGATCCCAGGCAATGCCAGATGGGTGACTGATGCGACCAGTAACCCCGCGTCAACGTGAAACGACGAGTCGAGTGACAGGGCAGACCGCCCAGCACACCGAGTCGAGGGTCAAGTCGACACGATATTACATTTCCTGCCGATTTATTCGAAACTAACGAAGCGCAGTCCCTTCGCCAAGGAACGACGGGTGTCAGATTTGCCTTCGCCGCGTCAGACTTTGTCGATCACTTCCGGGATTGATACTCCCGGGGGATTGTCAGCGGCGACCAGACGCGCGCAATTTATTGGAAATTTGAAAGATAAATTCCTCTCTTCGTTGAGGAGGTTGTACTCGGGTCTAGCAAAGATTTTTGCTGTATCAACCAAAGGTGCACGTTGCACGGAGTACGAGCCGTTCGAGTGGTTACGTTCGATCGACGCGAGTTCTCAGAGTGGCGGCGCGCAACACGCTCCACGCTTCCGCGGTCCGTTTCACGTTCCCTTCGAGTGTCCGCAGCTGTCACGGAAAAGTCGGTTGCGCCGGCAAACATTCCTTTTTTTTTTCCGGGGGTTCTTTTCATTGTTCGTGGATCGCGCGAGCCCGCCAGAAGAAACGATTCCATTCTGGTCCACCGTGTACGATCATCCCCGTCACCCGCCAGACTAAACAGACAGAGAACAGGATGGAAAAGGAAGGGAGAAGGAGAACTAAGAACCAGTCCTCCTCTCCCCCTTCCCTCTCCCTCTGTCTACCATCCCTGACGTTACCATTCGACGAGGTAACACCTTCGATGTACACACGTACGCAACACCGGAGGGTTGGAAACCAACTAGAAAAAGAGAGGGACGCAGAAGTGTTTTCACCCTCCTTTTCCAGCGCGCGCGCGAGAGAGAGAGAGAAGGGCCGGCCAGGGTTCTGCGTTCGATTCGAACGGAGGAGATCCTGCTATAGTTACCCGTCGTTTCTGCGGTGCCCCTAGCGCAGGACGCGAATAATGACGTAACAATGGCTGCCGTGAGCACACTACAAAAACAGCGGCCATTGTGTGCCGACGAGAGGAGAGCGCGCAGAGCCGAAGCGGGCCGCTCCTCTCACCGGGTAATGTGATTACACGAGCGTGCACGCCGCGCGTCCGCTCGGTGCTTCAGGCGATTGACAGTCATCCTCGTTAATGGTGTTTTTAAAAACAATATCCACGTGCCCCGACACGGCCGGCCGGGAGTCAAGGGTGCTTCTCGATAACTTATTCGCGCCTCCCTCCGCGAGCCGGCGCCTACGGATTTTTCGCTGCTAAGGGGATTACAACCCGGTTTTATGGGGGTTTTACGTTTGTTTGTTTGTTTGTTCGTTCGTTCGTTCGTTCGTTCGTTGTTGCTCCGGCTTCTTTTTTCCAGTTCTTCCGTCTTGTTTTTAACGTCGCGATATCGGAGCGCGAGAAATTGATTTGTGAAATCCTGAGACGGGGTTGTTCGAGTACGGAAGAAAAAGTAATCGCGCGATTGTAAAAAGATAAACACGTTCTTTCTGTCGATTCTGCTGGAACAATTGAAAAAGCTGAACTCTGTTAAAGAGGTCTCACTGAAAGGCTCAGAACGCCACTCCTATCCCACGCCCCCTTCACGAATCACGTGACCCAAATCAACCAATCGCTAATTTTCGTTGCATCAGCGTTGCACCTGAAGAGACCCGATTTTCTGGGTTACCGCTAAAATCACTTTCAGTAATGAAATTCTACTCTGGAATTATCCTGGTTTTTATACTCTACGTGAAAGATTTAAGAAACTAGAGAATTTTGCTTCGCGTGAACGGGTGCGTGGAACGTCAAGTTACGAATAGCGTTCGTTACTCGGTTCGAAGTTTTCTAAAAGTTTGCCGGGGAATTGCGGGAATTTTCGGCTCGATCCGACGAGTAACAGTTAATTCCGAAAACGTTGACACGGAACGAGAATAACTGACGAGCGCGATAAATTCTATTGCAAATATCCATTAACCAAATAACGCAAAAATACAGAGGACAAATAACTCACATCCCGCTTCAAATTCGCTCGCCATTTATAAACCCGCCATTACAAATTCCGTTTTCATATTTTCTACTGTTAGCTCGCGATCGGAAATAAAATATTTCATTGATCGATCCCAAATCGCGTAAACATCGTCTGATAATTTACGCGAAAAACTTGTTTTTTTTTTTTCTCCGTCCCCTGTGCACGTTGGTGAAACACTGTAATATAAAACGCAGTGATCAATAGCCAACACTGTGGTTTATTAACGCAACGAACGGTCGATTATCGAAATATCTGCAACACTCGCACCGAAGATCTTGTGACTTTTGTACAGAGAAATCTGTAGAATGCATATTTACGTAATGCAAAAATATGCGAAATGTTCAAAGCAATATATACACAGACAACATCGAGCAAACAAATTTCGATCCGTGAAAATATGAAAGTGCAAAAGAATCGTACATTCGCAGATATTTTCTTCGAGATCCCGGAGAGACAGGTGTCGGGTAATGATTCGTGCAGAAATCACCGTCTACCGCTCTCGAGCCATCGTTCCCGTGTGAAATTCCGACCGTTCTCGTCTCTCACCTTTTAGCTCGAGTCTCGCGGAAAGGAAAGTGGTCCCGGCGAGGTCGCGATCGACGTCGCATCGGTTTCCAAGATAATCGAGCCGAGTACCGAGAGCGAGCGGAGCGCGAGTGCATCGCGATTAATTACCCAAGCAAAGCGGCGCGCCCCTTACGTCTTCATTATGTGGGCCAGCTCGTTGCAGGTGCCTTTCATGGCGTTCACTCTCTTTCCGCGAATGGAGATCGACTGGCTGCGGCGTTGCGAGCGATTTCTCGCTCGTATTCCGATCACGTAGAACGCGTGGCGGCTTCGGCCAGCAGCTTGGAAAATCGCTAGCGTCGATAAGCCACGACTCCACTCAGAGATCCATCCTCGGCGCTGGTGCCTTGGCCAGCGACGTGTTTCAATTAACCGCCGGGCTACTGGTTTAATTAACGCCTGTTTTTTCTCTCGCTCGTTCCACGCGGTGGAAATCGACGAGATGAGAATGCCCGACTGTTTCTTCAAGCATTCGGCTCGATCGGTTTTGCCCTTGGGAATTAATTTTGTATTCCTCCGTGGTTTTTCCTCGCCGCGCGTCTTCACCTCCGCTGATATTTATTGGGTGTTGATTGCTCTAAATGTTAATTAACGTATGGAATGCCGCGTACGTGCAGCCGGTCGGACGATTTTCTTCTTCTAGTTGCCTTTTTTTTTCTTTTTCTTGGTCGAACGACCGTATTTTTCGGTATCGCTACGCTAGACTATGGATATTTATATAGAAAAACGTGCGAACTGGTGCATCCACAAATTTATATATTCTTAGACTTTTTTACAAAAATCACAAAAATCTGCGGTCTGTGCTGATCGTAAATATTGTAGCTCTCTTGGAACGTCACCAAGGCTCACGTCAATATCGTGCAGAATTATTTCAAGGTTTCGAAAAATCGTACTAATTGTGTCATTATTAAAGTTTCCAACTATTTAAATACGATATGCATAAATATTCCCGACGCGTGTCTCTATCATTACACGTGCATCTTGAGAATTCAACAATTCACAATTCGTTCGATAGGTACAGAGATTCACTCGGCGAATTTCTGTTTCTATCAATGAATCGATAACACGTCGCTCAAATTTCTTTAGAATTCCTTCCTCGGTATCATTAGCGAATCAGAGTATCTCCAATTAACGCAGGTTGATCGACGTATGTATACACGTACGTGAGTACGTATGATATTACATTTTTGTATTTCATGCCAGATTGCTACGATCGCTCATAAAAAAAGAAAAACGACCTGCCGTATAGATTCCTTCCGCGAATCATTTTCAACGAACCACAGAAAATTCCATCGCACGCGATCGTTATTTCGTCGATCCAGTTTCGTCTTCGGGGTAAACAGCCTCGGTCAACGCGATGCGATTTCCTCGCGGGGTTTTCCTTTTCTCGCGAGACGTTCACGCTCGAGGGAACGTGGCTACCGCGCCAGGGCAATTTCCCATGCGCCAGCACCATAATCTTCTTTCCACCGAGATCCGCGCGGTTACCGCGATCGGCCGGCTGCTGAACTCAGCCGCGTCCGTTCCCAGTGATTCCTAGACCTGGCAACGCGTAATTTCGACCTCGGTGTCGCGAGCTCGTCAGAAGAAGATTTGCTCGTAAGAAGAGCAAATCTTTCATCTGTTACCATCAGTTCGAATTTCGGCGACTGAACAGCAAACGTTTCATCGCGGATCTTGGATCCTTTGAAATCTTCAGCTTTACGGGATCGAAATACTTACCAATTCAAGTTATACGCGGAACCTTTGAGATTCAGAAAATTGTGAAAAAAATTCAGAACAGACACTTGTCGATTAATCTACCACGTAGAAAATACGTCGAGTCGAAGATATTAGTCCCGAGACAGAAGAAAATGGGACGAACAAGTGGATTGAAAATAAATTTATAAAATCGCTACGTCTGTCAGAGGGGGGAGGCGAGATGAATCGGCGATGCACCGACGCGTGCACACCAACCACGACTAAATTCAGTCACGTATTTACACGCACTGTAAACTTCGGTGACGAACGGGGAAAGCTTTATTAAGACGGGACTCTCCCCTCTTCTTTACGAGGTATAAATCTCTTGGTAACGTCGCGGCTTTCTGTTGCTTGATTTGTGGCCGTGGTTAGGTCATGATCGTAGTCTCCAGTGGCTTTTTAGCGGCTCGGAGCTGAACCGAGGAGAATGTCAGCGAGGAGGAAGAAACCTTTCCAATTATTGTCTCGCAAACGTCATTCCCTATTTCGCCATTCCTCCTAATGAGAGTCTTAATTCGCGGTTTTTGCGCGTCGTTATAAAATCCGAATCGTCGATCAGGCTCCGTTCATCGTGAGAAACAAGTTCCGCGTTATCTTCGACCACGGTTCACTCTGCCACGAGAGAGACGCGATATTTTTTCTGACGGTCGGTGACAATTCCAAATTTCACTTCAGTCAAAAATGACGTTTTGGAACGTTCGCTGAAAAATTTGAAAATTCAATTTTCAATTCCGGCAATTTCTCCCATCAATCAATTGGCGACAAAGTCGGATCCAGAAGAAGTTGAATTTAATCGTTTCCTTTATCGCGCTTCAATATTTTACAACTGGAAATTGTTCAAGAAATTTTTGTCCAACCGTCCGATTTTCGTTTCGCAATGGAAGCCACCGTGGAGAAATTTCCAAATTCCCAACTCGTGTCTACGCGTTCGTCGCGTAGTCGACGTTTTGCTCGTCGAACGAAACGGTTTGGCCGCCAGTTTCCTCTCGAACGGCGATTACAGTGGTCGGATGATATATTTTTCTTCGCCGGCCGGTATTGCCGTGTAAACCCAATAAAGAGGCACGAACGAGCGGCCACACACGACGCATGTACGGCGACGGGGAGAGGAACACGCACGAGGACCAGCGAGGAGAAACGCGTGTTCCCGGCGGCGCGAACGAGACGAGCCGAAACGAGACGGTTGCGGGCCGCGCGCGCGTTTCATTTCGAACGGACGGACAATAAAAGGATTCCGGCGATCGGACGTGGAGGAACGTTTCCACGAGGCGGAGGCCGGCCGGCCGGCAAACAAACGAGAAAAACGCTGCTTATCGGCCGCTCCCGCTTCTTCTTCTTCCGTCTAGATCAACAAACGAGTGGCGTGTCGCCGCTTTTGCAGGCCCCCTGCTGCTTCCTCCACTTCTTTTTCGGCTGCTGCGCCAAAAAGTTGCCGCGTTCCCGCCGGATATCTCGCCACCCCATTTCCCTCGCGATTTCCCATTACCAAAACACATCCACGCCGAGCATATTGGTAAATGGACGGTGGGTTCTTAATGTCGACGGCGTTGAAAATCTTTTTGTCTCGTTTCGAAACTCGCGTTGGACAAACCTTCGTACGGAATATTTCCCGAAAGACATTGAACTGTCCCTTCTAAAGGGACTTGTATCTGAGCTCAGACTTTCTGTTTTTTTTAATGTAAATATAACGATATAAACACAATTATGACGAATGTCAGATACGTTTGTACTATAATATAATAATGTAATTGAAAAATTGAGACGCCTAAAAGGGGGATGATGATAACGAGGTGAGGGAAACTAGATTTCTCGTTGGTTCGAAGTTTACAAAATGACAGAGAAGATATTTGTACGTATCGTCAACTGTTACGTTTTAACGATTAGAAGAAAGACACAGTCAAACAAAATTTCACGCCAATGCCGCGTCATTTCATCCGAATTGACGCCACTTCGTAAATAAATTGCTGGTAGATGATACGAAGAAAGTTTCCGAGTGGCAAAGGGTTAAACAACCTGTTGAATAAAACGACTCCCTCCGTCTCTAAACTCCAGATCTCTCTAAATCTTTGTAAATTTGGCGACAACGTGCAAAATAATACTCCAAGGTGTTACATATATAAAAAGAGGAACGAGTAGATGGATGGTTATTCAACTAGAAATGGCGAAATAATCGCAATATCCCAGGATACCGCGTCGATTGATCCTCCGTCACGTATCCACTGCCACGAGCGTCGTTCGAACGAATATCGTCCGCGGAAATTAAACGCAGATATCCATCTGGCGCGTTTAATACGGCGAAACGTGGCGCGGCAGGAAGTGCGAGACAGCGCGCGTTTCTGCCAACCTCTGTCGTATCGTATCGTATCGTATCGCATCGTGTCGTATCGTTCGAGATTAACGAAAGCGTGTAACGAGCGGCGGATTTCACGCGCGTGCAACCCCCGTTTGCACGACGAAACGTGTTCCCGTTTCGGATGTATGGGCTAACCCGGCGCGCGGTCTGCCGGCTCGGTAATAATAATAATAATAATAACAATAACAACGCGACTCGATAGAAACTCGAGGAGCGAGCAGCCGTGGCGGGTGGTCAGCCACGCGGCCCACGGCCTCTCACAATGGCACGCGGCTGGAGGCCGCCTGTAAAGTGCACAATATCGTCAAATTTCATTATCGGAGCAATAATGCGGCCTTAATTCGCCTTGGTGCCCAGGGCCCCCCCCCCCGGCTGCTCTCTTGCCCCGTGTCGCGGTTCGCTGCTTCCGTTTTCGCGTTCAATGGGACCCCGGGACGTCCCTGGGGGCCGTGGTTCACGCGTCGATCCTCTTTTTTTTTCCTTTTCGGTTGCGCGTTTTGTTTCCAGTACAGATGATTCCGTTTGGCTCGGAGTATAGGGGTTGCGAGAGTAAATTTGACCAACGAAGGAGCGTCGAAGATGTTTAAATTTGGTAAAAGCTGCTCGACTTTTGAAAGCTTCTTCGTTAAGGGACCATTCTGGGTGTAATGTAGAGCGTTTTAGGAGGAGCGAGTGACAGTTTGAATTCAATAAAAAGTTATTAAATTGAATAATAGAAAATTATGGAGGAACGAAGAGTCAAGTTCTGTTGCAAGTTCAATCTTGAAGAGTTTTGTAACGAAAGTACAAGCCGTGAAATTACGACGAAGGAAAATCTATTTTCGCGGTGAATCTCTTTCAATCTGAATTTTTGTTTGAGATGACAGTGGACAAGATAATACCTTAAGCTGTAGAGTATCTTCGCGAACAAAACGCATTGGACCAAAAGTTCGCGAATCCGTCTTCAAAGCACTGTCGTCAATTTCGAGCGAGCTTCGCTTAGGAACCTATTAATTCGAGCTTACCGGTCGAACAGTGCGGATTTATTAGCTTGTTACGTACGATCTTGCACTTCAAAATCCGGCTAATGGACATCAATTACGGTTGGATTACCGTCGTTTCGAGAATCGGGCATCAGCCACCCGTCGGAAATAACGCGGTCGATTCGCATGCACGCTGGCTCGTTAGACGTTTCACGGAATTATTTAGTCGACCGTGTATGTAGGTTAGACACGTCTAAGAAGGAGCCCGATGGAGTTAATTTCGCCCGTGCATTTCTCAGAATCATTACCCAGAACAAGAGCCAACTCGAGAAAGCATTCGCATCCTCCTGCCTCATTTCACCGCTGCGGCGGTGAATCTCTAATCTTTACCGGCGCTTCGAAAAAATTCAAACAACAAGAAATAAGGAAGAGTTGAATGAAACTTCTTTTGGATTCATCGATAATACAAACTGTTGTTCTGTTCCTCCAAGACGTCGGAATTAATTTTGGGAATTTAGAATTGTATGAAATAAACAATGTATCGTGAATGACCTAGGATTTAGAATTTTTGCGAATTGCAACTTTTCTAAAAACGCTTCTACTAACGCATAACAGAGAGAGAGAGAGAGAGAGAGAGAGCCAGCAAATGGTTGAGAATCCTACGGGATTCCAGGAGAAGGGGAAGGAAACAGTGTCTCCGCAGTCAGCTGCTTTCTTTGCAAATCCAGCCCCAACGAGTTCGTCCCAAAGGGCGGAGGGGCGGTCGTTCCGCCGTTTTAAATCGATTTAGCCGAGTTTTTCCGGGCCAGGTAGAGCTCCTCTGCGGCCCTTTCTCGGCCGTGCTTGCCGCGTTTATCTCGCCGTCGGCGGCGGCGGAGAAGCGGCTGAAAGCAGCAA
>KQ435736.1:370927-382347 GCA_001276565.1 Melipona quadrifasciata
TTACACAAACACGCTGTCCCGCGCTATCGCCGCAGAGATGTTTAATGTTTCGAACTGTTTGAGAATAATATTTACACGCAGCGCGCGGTCCAGGACCTTGGATAGCTGCTTCCGGTTTATGCTCATACGTGCTCGCGATCCTCCTTATCGGCCCCGGCAGATTTAACCGTACAGTCATCGGCCGTGCGTGCAACTATGTATCTCGCCCGAAAATCGTTGCGTCAATTTCGCGAAATAATTTCCGTTGTTTCAAGTTTAAATTACCGAGTCGTCGTCTTAGTTCTATTTTTACTTCCTTTAATCTCCGCTTCTGAGAAATCGAGGATGATTGCACGTAAACACGATTTAAATACGTATCCTACCATCGGAGTATTCTTAGCTTGACAATTAGCGATCTTTAACGCAACTAAATATACCTGCACGTTGGTACGTAATTCTGATTAATGAGATACGATGATTAATAGACGCGATCCTGATCTTGCGTTTATCAAGGCAAGAATTACGCGGCGATACACCAGACGCGTGTAATTTATGTGTCTTCCCTCGATAAAAGTCGACAGTTCATTTTCTGAAGCGTTCAGTCTGAAAAATCCCGACATGCTTTTGTCAATAAAAATGACATCCTTAATTAAAGTACCACCTCTAAAGAAACATTCAAATATACAAAAAAACAGAAACACACGTATAAGAAAGTTCCATAAATCACTGAAAATCTTAGAGAAACTCGAAACCTACCAGGCTTCAGCTCGCTCGTCGAGCAAACGTGTCGCGAAGACACCGACGAATCGAGCGACGTTTCTCACCCCCGTTCACGATGAAGTGTCAAGCGCGTTCGAGGGAAACGGAGTCCATCGATTCCGCGAAAGTCTCGTCGATCGGAACGAACGCGAACGGAATAGCCAACGGCGTTCCCAGACGCGTGGTCGTCGGTTCGAAGGTGCACCACCTACGAGCAACCTTCACCTACGAAGCGGCCCGCACGCGAGGTAATGATCGCGAATTGCAATTACCCGGCGTGACTTGCATTCTGCGCCCTCCGCGTCACGATGACCCGCTACTCTCTCTCTCTCTCTCTCTCTCTCTCTCTCTTCTATTGCTCGCCGACTCGTTGCAGCGGCGGCCCTCTCCATCGAGCATGAATTTTCGCAGCGACCGAGGGGGACACCGATTTCCTCGCTGTCGAGATCGATCGACACATTCTATTTTAGATCGATCGGCAAATTCGTATCACGAGCCTCGCACCTGCCTTCGACGCCATTATTCTCATCATTTCATTGTTAATTCTTCGTCTCTGACGACGTGGGTTCATGGTGTTCGACGAACGATTATGCAACGGATGATTTATGAGTAATTTCAGTTACTTTCCTTTTTTATTTCTGGTTGATGGAAATTGTTGGGATTGGAGGAATCCGGGGAAACGAGGTTTTGCTTGTTCGAAATTTTTGTATCGCGACATTGTCAAATTTTCTCGGTTAAAATAGTTGCCAAATGTCGGATAATTCGCTGACTATTTTAGTTGGTCGTTTCGTTCGTTGCGTTCGTCAAATTTGGAAATTCGTCTGAAACTAATTTGTTAAAAATTAGTAGTCAAATATGGGAGGCCCAAAGTACAAGTCGGAAAGGATCTAAACTCAATATTGCAGCGTTTTTACGTGAAATTGTACAGTTTTTTAATTATACTCCTACGTAACGTATCAACGTTTCTTTGCTTTTCTGAGGACCTGTATAGCAAATAGCGCGCTTTTCCTTTTTCTAACCTCCCGCGTCAAAGAACGCTGCCAACCTAATCCAAATCATCGCTGGCACATTCCCCGCGTTAGTCGTCTCTCGCTCGAATTAGCCCGAATGATGACCGCAGATCGGAAACAGCCTGCGACACCGCAACAAGCGGAGAAGAAAGAGAAAAAAAGAAGAAGAACGGATCCGTGAAGGAGTTTGGGGGGGAGGGGGCAAGAAGGGACGCGCTTAAGAGGCGACATTCGGTGCTTACAGCCGAGAAACGAGCCGCCATAAAGTTTATCGCCGTGGCAGAAGCGAGAGGGAAAAAGCCCCACCGAAAGGGAAAAAGAACAGAGGACTCTCTTTCGAAGGAGGATTGTCGAAATAGCCGATCTTTACGTCGCTTTTATAGCCGCTCGGCTCGCGGTCGTTACAGGCGTGAAATTCAAGCTTCTTCCGGGGAACGGCGCGAGACTCTCTGCACGCTTCTCTGTCGTCGAAGAGTTTTTCGAGAAACTCGCGGCTAGCCGTCCAACCGAGCCAGCCAGCCCACCGTGACCGGCCTTGAAACGTCGCGAGGGCCTGTCTGTCAGTTTAGAGACCACACCAAACCTTAGACGCGGCCTGGCTGGTCCTTTTGAAACACATGGCGAGCAAACGACCGTCCGAGAGAAAGACTTTTACCCCACGGGGGGCCCACGTGGCTTTTCAACCGGCCGTGTACTCGGTCCCTTCTGCCCACCGGAGTGTTCGGTTACCCGGGGCTTTCCGCGGTCAGGGAGCTGAGAAATATTCGGGAAGGCTCCCCTGGAACAATATACAGAATTTTCGGAACGGCTCCAAGCTAATTACCACGATTCCCGGAAAGAAAAACCTTGCGCTTAGGAGAAGGTTCAGCTTTTCCGACACGAGATGACACGGCCGGAAGGGAAAAGAGAGATTGTTAGAGTGTTATCGTGGCTGTCGATCGCCTCTGTCTTGACGGACGGCGAGTGGACGTTCCGGAACGCATTGTCTCTCCTCGTCGCGTATCGCTCGTGATCTGTAATACCTGCCTCGTGTTCTTTTGGCGCTGAAGCATTTCGGTTCGGTGATTATCAGGTGAATCGAAATTAGAGAATCGAGAGTAAAAAATTGCACATTTTGGAATTGAGAGTGGAAGTTATCGTTTGCATTTGTAATGTCAAATTCATCCGACATAGAAACAACTAGATCTCTAGATAATGAATTAATATAAATTCATGTTTCCATGAAAAACGCGAATGTAACATGACAGATTAGAATTCTGTCAAAAATACAAAAAAAAAAAAGAAAAAAAATGAAGAAAAATCTTTCCGTCAGTTACACTCTCATCTCTTATCAGAGCGTCAAAGTCTGTCACCGACACGACGAAAAATCATCGATCTTGCGTGTCGTTGGAACACCTTTCTCCACCTTTGCTCAAACAAACGCCGAGGTTGAGCCGGAGTGGTGGCGCGTGGCCAACCTGCAATTATTACGCGCGGCTCCTTTCAGGCGACCAGAGGATCGGGGCCATAAAAAATTCTGTCTGCGGCGAGCGCTATCGGGACGGTGGCCGGAAACGTTCTAATTTCCGACAAACAGAGCGCCACTTTTTCCCGCGGCCCCGGTATCGCCTCGTTGTGCCGGTTTTTGTCGCTCGCTGGACGACCTACTACTACCTGTTATTATCGCGTGTCGGTCCACCTCGGTGAGAACATAAAGCTGTCGACCAACACGGACGCCTCTCCGCTCTTTGCCACCCCAAAAAATATGAACACAGATGCTTCCCGTTGAAAAGTTTCTGTCCCGGTGTCAGAGTTATGCGGGGAGACCTCGAACAGCCGCCTCGATCGGCCGTTTCTTGCTTTCCTCGTTTAGGAGACGTATCCGCTCGCTATCTATGGGCGTACGTAAGAATCGAGAATTAAAGGGGGTCGCGTGCAAAAACCAACTGGAATCGAGTCGCTTTAATCATTGGATCGGTTGAAATTGAATCGTTCTGTTTAACTGTTCACTGCTAATTTGACATCGTCAACATGGTCCGCAAGCCACGGTCGTACAGAGATTCGCAAATTCATCGTTACTTAATTAATGTAACATTCTTTCGTTACAGTTTCCCAAAACGCATTCGAATAAAAAAAAAAAATTCCGAATGCCAAAGTTTAAATGCTACTTAAATTTCTATGAAATCCCGTGGGTCGCAAGCTCCAACGCTGCAAGATTTTCGCATCGATATTCCTCCTGCAGTTCAGTCATCCGTAATTGAATAAAACCGTGACGATGAATATCAAGCGCGAATACTTTCGCGACACTTTCTCTTCGCGTGCTATCGGGCAAATTTCGCGCCGGTCGCCAACTCCGGGAGAGAAGATTCTCCGAGTTCGCATTTCTCCACGGTTAATAATGACCGGTTCGGTTTATCGTGATTTCTCCTCGTAAAAGGCAGGAGGTACGCAGATTCGATGATGGACGCTTTTATCGTCGCCTGTTTCGCGTCGCCAGGCAGTCGACGAAGGAAACGAGAGATCGACGGCCAACGTTCGCCGGTCAGTTGGATCTCGAGCCGGAGCCAAAGGGCGGGGACCCCGTTGTTTTCCTCGACAGCCGAAGAAATGGTAAACACAGCAGGCGGATGAGATCCGGGCAAGCTAGGTCCGAGAGAAGGCAGGTGTTGGCGAGTCACCTCTTTGCGTTCCATCCGTATGAAATTATTTCGTCGAGTACGACACGAGTTCTCGTCGTCGGCGTTGGACAACAACGTTTCCGGTGTCTGCCTCTTTTTTCTTTATTCCGTCGTTCGATGTTTCCCACGTGACACGCGTATGGCGCTGTTTTGCGCAGTGCTCACATACATAAATACGTATTCGTACCGATGTTCGAAAACCTTCGACAATTATTTTTCTAAATTGGTTATCTAGGTATTTATTAATTTTTTTTTTTCATGAGGTTTTTAACACGTAAATATGTAATTTGTAATATCATGTGTATTATAATATTAAGTATAATATAATAGTAAGTGTAATATTAAGCAAGTATATATACACACACACACTTGTTTAATATTATACTCACTACATGACAAATATTACAAATAATTTAATTATATTATAATTACATTATAAATAATATCATATATAAAGTATATATATATAAGCAAGTATACGTGAAATAACTTTCAAATTATGCGTCTAATAAAAGAATTGTTGAACACGAAAGTTGTATGGTTTTAAGCGAGGCAAAATATTTGGTCCAATTGAAAGAGAATAGAGATGACCTGGAAAATTTCGAAAAAAAAAAAAGAAAAACAGTACGTCATATTTTGCCTTAAAACCATTGCCTTACAACTATTTCGTATTAAACAATTTTTCATCGAACGCATAATTCAAAGGTCGCTTCGAGTTACGTTGGTTCACCCTGTGTAAGTACTTGAGTTTGTCTTCCACGTCTTTGAATTCACTTCGCGTCGAATATTCACCCCTATTAGCCGTGCTGTACAACGTCGGCGTGAAAGGTGGCGGAACTTGGCCGATGTAATGTCTTCGGGACTCTCTTAAAATTAATTACAAGTAGCTGGCACGACTTTCCAGCGCGACTGAAAACGGCCGTTCCGGCCGCGTTTTAAAGACACGGGGGAGACATCTTTCTGGGTGACGGGGGATGATAACCAACCTCCCTCGAACGGTTCCGAAAAGCATGCCGTTACAGCGACTCACCACGGTGGTATCACCTCTCTCTCTGGTTGTAAGGGCCAGCTCAATTACTTCCATGAATCTTCAATTAGAGGGACCGCGGCAGTTTTACGTTTACAGCTCGGGGAGGATGGTGGTTAATGCAATGCGGCGATAATACAGGCGATCGCGATAGGGCGCGGCGTGGGCGACGAATCGATAACGTAAAAATTCGTGAAAGACCCGAGAGAAACAGAGAGAGAGAGAGAGAGAGAGAGAGAGAGAGGAGGCTCGTTAATGCGTTCGCGTTTCTCGACCGACGAAATCTCGATCGAGAGACACAATCTTCGTTCCTCTGTGCGCGTAGCTTCCAGCGAGTTTGACGCACCTTAACGATGTAATTATACATTCCTCGTGGACGGTGGCCGTCCGCGACTCGATCGTCCTCGGCTTAATTGTCGCGCGCGTTAGAGCCGCCACAGCTTTTTGCCAAAAATTGCCCAAAAATTTACGCCTTCGGTCTTTGGTGCGAGAGAAGGGGAGAGACATGTTCGTATTCGCGCGATGAAGAGAGGGGGGGGTCGTCAGCCAGGGAAGGGGGCAAAAGGGACGATGGTCGGGCCGAGCCTACGCGCTACGTGGTAATCGGGAATTAATTAAAGTTTATGTCGCCGCTGTAAACGTTTATAACTGTCGAGGGAGGAGACAGGTGTGCTTTATTCTCGGCGACGGGCACGTGCCGTCCGAGGAGGCTCCTCCCGGGAGAGGAGACCTCGGGTTTATTACCCTCGCGCTCTTTCCCGCCGCGAACCGCGCTCTCCTTTCTGGCCTGCCGTGAAATATTTAGAAAAATCGAGCGTCCGACGTCGTGTTTCGTCGCGAGCAACAGGTTGGCGGTGATATCGCGGTCTGGCCGAGCGCGACGCGGTTAAATTTATAAAGGGGAAGCCCGCTTCGTCGATTCGGCAGGCGCGAGAACCTCGATCCGGAAGTGTGAAGAGGACTCCTTCGCGCGGGAACTCCTACCGATTTATGTACAAGAGACGCAAGTACCTGTCGCTATAACTAGTCGTAATGTTCGGCCAAGGCGGATTTAAAGAAAAATTCACGATCAGAAGCAGGACTACGCGCAGCATACGGGTTATCGCGAGCGAGTAATTGCCCCCCTCGTTGGGTGGAGGCGAGCGCAGAGCACGCGGTAGCGCGACACGACGCAAGGCGCCTCGAGACTCTGTTACGACGCGACCATAAACGTTTGCACGCGCTAATATTGAATTATGATACCGGACGGCGTAGGTACACTCAATAAAATATTAAATTCCGCCACAGATAAGCGGGACGGCCGGCCCCATTAAAATCCAGTTCGACCGAACTCGCTCGCTCCGGGCGCGGGTGATACCCGATAAGAATATTTAATTGCGCCGCGTGGTCGCTACGCTGCGAAAAACTCGACGATAATTAGAGTGAAACAACGATGCGTCGTCGTGGCCACGTGGCTCGTTTGCACACGCACACACGCGCTGGATCAGCAGAGCGCTCGCTACCGCGCGCTACACTTGCGCAATCCCTTATCGGGCCGTGATCCTTCCCGCGAACACCGGTTGCAACAGCTTATAATCCGAAGGTACACAGACGCCGGCGAATCGAGCTCCTTCTCCCTCTGGGAACGGTATCTTTGACGGAACGATAGCGGCGACGAGCCATCGTTTGGATGTGACGTTGTTTCTTGGAAATCCTCCTCGGTACTCGGTGTACCTTCTCGATATCTCGTGGTTTCTGTGCGTCCTCTGGACGTGACGACCCGCGAGGGCAAAGACAGCGTCGAGGTTTAAGAATCTAAAAGTAATTTCCTGGAGAAATTGAAATTTTTCACCTTTGATGGTTAGACAGTGTTACGCTGATTTGTATCTTCTAAATCAATTGTGATCGGGTTCGAGGTTAGGTTTATATCGACAATATGTAAATTTAGACTCATCAGATCACACCCACACGTATTTGCGTGATGGACTCGGGTAAATGAAACCAGAGATTCGAAAATTCTGTGCCGTATTCAAGAAGCGGTCATACCTAACCCTGGTTTATCCACAAACGTATCGATATCGACACATCGACACATTATCGAGGTGGTGTGAGTCAAGAAGCTGCCCGCTTCGGAGCAAACGCTTCGCCCTGCCGAAAATATTGCAAAAAGTTGGCCTGACAGAGGAGTGGAGGGAAATCGAAGTGGCAGCCAGACGGATAAAGAGGGAACGGGTTGGCGAGTCGCGAGAGCGTAACTGGTATCGCTCGGTTAAGTGGGAATGGGCGACGGTTCGTTAGGCAGAGCAGTTTTTCAGAACCGACTCGGAGGAGTTTTTCGCGGCAGCTGCAGAGGGCGAGAAGGAAGGCGAAACGGCCGATCCTCTTCCTCGCGTCCTCCCTCCCCCCGTTTCCTTACTCTTTTCCTCGCTCGTCCAGAGAGACGACATATGGACGCGCACGAAGGACGCCTCCTTCGAGGAGTGCACACGAGGAAGAAATACGTAAGTCCTCGAGATTCCGTACGTCGACGTCTCGTCGAAGCGAAACTCGCAACAAACTTACTTGCACACCTAAACTGTGCACTGTTGAACGCGTGCTTCTTCCACATCCCTCTCCACGCGCCGTTCTGGGTTAGGTCTCTTCCGTTTCTTCTGTCGCGAGGAATGGGCTTGGTTGCTCGAATGCAGCGAAACTGAGAGTAGTATTGAAACGGCCGATGCCAGCATCTAATCTAGATCGCCTCGATTCTTACGTAAATCAACGAGGCTGTCTCGATCGGCGGCTGTCGAGCGCTGCTAACTGGTTATTTAATAATTAAAGTAATTCCATAACATCGGCGTTAATGAGCCGAGTCGATGGATTGCAATTTATAATGTGTCAAAAGAATATTCATGCGACCTTCCCGTCCATATATAACGTTATCTTCTATTTATACCGTTTCAAAGTCGAGTTGAACACTTTGAGACTAGAATTGCAGCGGAGGCAGAGATACGGTAAGAAAAGTCTGTTAACAGAGAATTTTCAAAGTTATCGCCCAATTTTTTTAGCGTAGCTTCGATTTCAACACTCAATAACCTTCTGTTTTCTCTTGCTTCTCTGTCGAAAATCGTCTCGAAATCCAGGAAGCGACTCGGCGGCGTAGTTTCGGTCGCGTACCGTCGTTGACTCGCATAGGCTAATGAATATGTTCAATCAATCTCTCGAAACACACGGAAGCAGAGTGGAGGCGCAAACGGGCACCGATCGAGCCGCGCGGAGGCCTGTTATTATTATAATTGCCGCGCGTGCAAAAACCGTTTGCGGAAAATGAGCCTAATGTGACGTGTGCGGGCGGCCGCACCGAGCGGTGGTGGGTTTGAAACGCGTGTCACTTGCACGCTCGCCCGATACTTTCGAAAGTCGGAGCTCGATCGTTTAGCCGGGCAGAGAACGGTCCCAGCGTTGCTTAACACGTTTTGGTGATTCAGTGGTGGAACGTTAAATGAACGCAAAGTCGAAGGAGAAATTATACGGTGGTGCGTAACACCGCGATAGTGGTTTATGCGCGATATAATCGAGATTGTCTTAATGCATTCGCTGCTATTGAAATACAGCGCTGTCGTGCGCGTGCGGAGTTCAAGAGATCGTTCTCGATAGAAGTGTCTTTGTCTCTCAGTGATATGCTTGGCACGAATTTCTCGAATCGTGCGTAACGTTCCGTGAAAACAGAACGTCTCTTTTTCGCAATTCGCGTACTTCTTCGTGACGTGTGTACATTCGAATCGATTTCTACAAGAATTTTCGTGGGACCGAGATTTTTGAGTAATTTTGTGTCAGAGGCGTCTAATAAGAATCGAATCTTACTGGCGTCGCAACTTCCTCAAGGTTCTGATTAGCCGTGAAAATTTCGAATTTCTCACACGATCGATCTTGTCAAACGTCAAGCAGAGCGAAAGAGAGGGGGAGTGTGTTGAAAACTCACAAGAGCCTGCGAGAGTTCGTCCAGAAATGATTAAAGATGTATCAAGATAGTAAAGTGGTCGCGAGCCATCGTAATTAATGTCCCCGGTGCACGCCACGAAGGTACGCCACTTGTTTTCCAATTAGAATTCAGCGCGAATTTCGTTTGTTGAAGTCTCTGTTCCTCGCAGATAAGACTGCCAGTAAATCCGAAACGAACGACTCGGTTTACCACCGAGTCAACGAATCGGCTTCTCCCCGATTTCTTCGCTATCTTTGAAACTTTGATCGAAATTGCTGTCGAGTCACGTTACACTCGTGCGTTCAAGATCAGGAGAGAGAGAGAGAGAGAGAGAGAATGAGGGCGCGAATGGTTGCGTGATTCAGTCGGATCGATGGAACGCAGCCCGATCTAACGATGGCTAGCTCGTTTACTCGCGAGCATTTATTAAATCGCGCCTCTGGGAGAAGGAAATCGTAAACGATTCTTCGCGGCGGTTTACGAGACTTTCTAAGAAAAGGTACGGGGGGGCATTAGAAACCGTACGTCTGGCCGAGTTTACGAGCCCTTTACGGATCCGCGTTACGAAATAAGAGATCCGCGTTCGCACGCCCGCCAGTCGGATCCGCCGCGATGACCAACAAATGTCTGACAATAAATACGATCTCTCGCGGTTCTACTGAGTTCTGCAGAGTCGACGGAAAAAAATGAATTTCGTTCAGTAATCAAACTTGGAATTCACTAGTCTTTGTTTGCGCCGTCTTCAAGATGGAATTCTCGCGATTTCTAAATTTTGCCAATTTATTATTATTATTATTATTATTATAGAGAATTTCAAGATTCGAAGACTTTGAGTGACTTTCAACGGTAGAAAGCCTGAATTTGTAGTTTTCATAACTCTGAAGATCCGAGATCCCGAATCTTCCACGATTCTGTCTTTGACTCGTGCTTTTCTCAGCGACACTCCGAGAAGAGGGACAAAAACTTCTTTTCCAGCGTGAAAAAGAGAAACGGGTCCCGTCTTCTCGGGAATAAGTTTTTCCGCGGGTTCGAGAATGCGCTCGCGCTTGCACCGCGCTCAATAGACGGCGTCAGTCTATTCTAAACCCTAGCGAATCGCGGAGGTGCTGCACGTGTCGAGAACATTACGCGGACTGAGCGTGTCATTATATCGTCGTTAAATCGGTGTCTTGATGCGTCCTTTCGGTAACGACCTGGCTTGTTCCTCACAGCGGAGGGAAAACCGGCCGCTACGGAAGTGGTATATACGGGAATCGCTTCGAGTCGATTGAGGTTAATGCAAGAATTAAGGAAAACGCTCGGCTTGCCTGGGTGGCACGCTGGTTCGTGTTAAAGCGCGTCTCCCTTTAACGAAATAACAACGCATTCGACTCGGTCCGGTCACGCGAGAAATTTTACGTGACACTTTCTTTTTACGACGTTTTAATGGCCGCTAACTTCCGCCACGCCGTTACGTTTCGCCTGTTTGTTTTCTATTTGTTACACCGGAGGCCCCGCGTAATTCTCCTAGCCGGCTTTTTTTGCCTGCCTTTTATTACTCCTCGTAAGAAAATATTCCTTCGCGATAAGTCAGAGTATCGCGCACCTGCTGTGAACATACCGCTATCGAGTGATAAAACACCGTCCTCGGTGTCTACGAGATAGAGACATTCTTTTCTTGCAAGAATGTATTTCGAGAACATTTCCTCGACGTTCTGAATCGAATTTTTAATTATTCCTACGCAGCTCGTCGCTACATCGTCATACTTTAAAGTTGAAAGGAACGAACCGCGAACCAAAGAAATTTGGGTTTGAAGTGACGAGTTTGTGGAAAGAAAGGGGGGATTTATTTCATCTTTGATCTTGCTTTGTAATGTAAATTGAAGCGTACGAACGGAGAACTGTGTAACCGAGTCGATGGCTCTTGAACTCAAAGAGGGAGAAGCTGAGCGAAATAGATCGGACGCTACCGTGTGTCGTTGCGAAACGATACCGATTTCTCGACGCGACTCCGTGTCCGTGGACGCTTAACGACGAAACAAGACGAACGAACCCGACCCCGTTTGGGG
>KQ435736.1:382382-412989 GCA_001276565.1 Melipona quadrifasciata
GGTGGGGGGGGGGGGGGACGAGCTAGGAGAAGCCACGTTGAAGATAAAAATGTCGTCGGCCGTCGCTCGCCGGTTTCCCTCGCTTCCCCGAGCGGCGTTCGCGCTTTGATTCTTTTTAATTGCGTGCGCCGCTTGATCGAGAGCGGCGAAATAACGTTCTTTGGGGCGCCTTAATGAGAGGGAATGCTAAAACGGCCACGGACCCGGGGCCATTTAGCGGGCCAAAAATTGCGGAATACCCCGGCGAGAAACAGCGGATCGACGAAGGGGGGGGGGCGACCTCCTCTCGCGCGAATCGCGCTCGAAAGATACGTTCGAACGGCGTTAATGTTTTTTGCATCTCTTTTCCATCTTCCTCTCGTTTCGTGTCCTCGCTCGCTCGCATTTGGCTCGCGCAGCGGCGTTTAAAAGTTGGAAACCGGGCGACGAGGCTCCGGGAGTACCGGTGATAAGCGTTTAAAAAAGTTCCAGAACCGGCGTATCTTCCGAAGGATATTAACGCTCTCGTGACCGCCCACGTTATGTACCCCGGGCCGGCGAATCTGAATATTCGTTATCGTTCTTCCTCCTCTTCCTCCTCTCGTTCTTCCTTTTCGTTCGCGTCGCAAGCAGATCGGAGATATTCGATCAGAAATGTTGTAAAGTACAGCGGATTATCGGCCGCTTGGTATCGGAAAGACGCAGAAGACTTTCGGTGGGTACGTGGACTGCGAGTCTGACCGCAGCAAAGGGTTTCAGGCTTTCAGGCTTTCAGGAAAATTTATTCGGAGACTTTGCTCGTTAACTGGATTGCCCCTTAGAAACGAGGAGCTTTCTCGCTGGTGTGATTCGTTTCCATTGTTTCTATTCGTTCGTTCAATTTATCTTCCATCTAGTACGGACGAGTGTTTCTAAAAATATTCTCTGTACAATGGACACCAGTTTCTCGAGATCAAATGTACCACGGACATTGGCTGAAAATCTAATCGAGGATCTGATCCTAACTGCCAAAATAGAATCGACCGAAAATAAGTAGAAAGTTTAGCAGCTTGCCGCGCGTGCGTCAATGAAGTCATCGTGATGGAGCGTTCGGTACGCGCGCGTCTAACCCAGTGACCGACAGGGGCAACAGCTCCGACAGCTTGGAGCGTGAGAGGCCGAGAGGAGGGTGTTCGTGGCAGCAACGAGAGCCCGAGACGGAATTGGGGGACGTGTAGACGGTTGGGCGGATGCGTCGAGTAATGTGCTTCCGGTTATCGAACGCTGTCTGAAGGCTGACGGGAATTTCGGAGTTCCGCTGCGCTCCGAACCTGCGTCGCAGACTCCTACGTCCGGCACCTGGAGCCTTCTCTCTGGACCTTTCGACGCGTTGCTCGGTTCCTGGACGCGGTCCTGATTAAACAGAACCCACCGGCGGAAACATCTGTCCATGGGGTTGCACTCTCCCACTCTTCGACCACGTTTGCCACGGGGACGAAGAAAGAGCACGAAAATCATTCTTATTCGTTATGCTCGTGACGTCGAAATTTCGATTTGAAGTGACGAGTTTGTCGAGAGAAAACTAAGTCTCGAGAAGATGGGCTTTGTTCGATCTCGCTCGATGATACCGAAATTTAAATTTGTCGAGGGTTCGAGGGATAAATTACGGTCAGCAGAGCGGAAAAAGGACCGTCGGGATATTGGTAACGACGAGTCAAAAGTTTACTGGAAAATTGCAGTTGACGGAGCAAGGGAAAGGAACGATGAAATAAAACGGGTGTCGGTGGGGAGAAGGTTCTGCAAGAGGGCCTCTGTAAAAGGAACGCGGATTGTGGAGTGGCGAACGAGAGAGAGAGAGAGAGAGCGAGAGCAATAAACGCGCGGTTTATCAAACCGAGTGTTTGCTCAATAATAAAAGCCACCGATTGCGGTGTTGTAACGCGGCGAGCCGAATTATCGGCGTGTCGTAACAATTGCTGCGGGCTGATCTCGTGGAATTTTACCGCCGGTGCATCTCTCCGCGACCGAGAGGTCATCGCGCTAAGAAGCATTCGCGAAACTCGTCAATTCACAGCTCGTCAAGGTAAATTATAAATTTTCAATCGAATATCTTTCTCTGGAAACAAGAAGGATTTTATATACCTAAGAGAAAATATGGAAAAATCTTCAGATAGAATTTTTCGACCGTTTCGTCGTTCCGAATTTTGATTGGGATTTAAGATACGCAACTAAACTGTATCCAACTCGAAATTCGGTGTAAAACCGCGGTCACAGATGGCGAGGAAAGACGCACGTAAATAAATTCATCGAACGAAAGTGGTGTTTCGTGGAACGTGTACGAATCCATTTCCGGTTGGCGTTCGCGTGGAAACGGCCGGGTGAGAAATGAACGCGAGGCATCGTCGCCCAATAAAAGCCACGACGGGCCGTTGGTAATCCATAAAATCGACGTAACATCGTTCCTAAGGCGAGGTTAGTTCACTGATAGAGAATCCCTTGTTCCGCGGCTTTACGTCGTTGTAAACACGAGAGGTGGCTTGCTTCTGCCTTCCTCCCCCCCCCCCCCCCCCTCTCTCTCTCTCTCTCTATTTCTCTTATCGGCTGAATACACATTTAATTAGAGTACGACCGTAGATGTAATCGTAATATGATAATCGTGTGGGATGAGTCCATGTCGCCAGCGTGAACCGCGAAGCGAACGTAAAACACGATGATCCCTGACAACGGAACGATCGTGCAATTCAATTTTCCCGCGTGATCAGCTGTTTCGTTGATTCTTTTTCGATCCGGTTTCCGTCGGTTTTCCCGCACGATCCGACGCGTTCCCTTCTTTGCCTAGAATTCCTAGGTCAACCGGTTTTGTCGATCATTGAGATAAATGCTTGTCGCGATATCGAAGTGATTATAAATATTTTTTCACGATTTACATTTTTTTTTCTTTTTCGTTTTTACGTTTTCATTAGATCATCAGCAATGAAGACGATGCTAGAAACTTAAACCAATGTTTTAACTACAGGGGGTTACAAACGATGGATAACGTTTAAATTATGTCAAGTGAATTTAGTTTCTCAACGCAAAAAATCTGCAAGTAACGAAACGAAATTCTTCTCATCGACATCTTTGATGTTCGTAGCGGTCAGACTTTTTTCCATTTGCAAACGTCCAGCTGGGATCAAAACGTGACCGTCGCTCGACGAAGCGACATCGTTTCGATCCAAAATCGGACAGTCGAGGAAGAGAGAGACGGCGAGGTAACTCAATCTCAGCGGCGTCCCGTTATAGTCACAAAGTCGCACCGATCGCTCGCGATGGAAAACGCGTCTTCGGCCGAGGATCGGGTGAAACCCAGCAATCTGTCGTGTGTTTCTATAAAGGGAGAGGATTTAGAAAGCGTGACAGGTCGTTGTAACCCGGCTGAATTTCGCGTGGAAGAGTCGTCTGTTGGTTTCCGCGACATTCGATGAATCGAACGGGAAATTGAGAGAGAGAGAGAGGGAGCCTTTCTGTCGGCCAATTCGCACGTGAAATCGAATCAACGATAGCGGACTGTGCACCTGTTAGCGATGTTTACCTGGCTTTCCAGCCGCTGCGAGAGAGCGGCCCTGCTCGAAAGATACGCGAACACGCGCGCTAGTCAGCGTAATAATAGCTTGGCATGCGAGAGAGCGCATTGCGTGCGCCCAGTGACAGACGTAAGCGCAGGAGGCGCGCGAGAAGGCAGCCAACCCTGGCCACTCTCTCCTTTGACCAATGCTTCTTCTTCTTCTTCGCTTTGAAAAGAAACGCTTCATCCCGAGGACGCTGGCTGCCCGTTTTACCAACAACAAATCCCTGATTGTTTCTTTGTTTGATTTTCAATCTCTCTTTGTCCAAAAATTTCTCCGCAGAAGTAACTTCAAGTCGTTCCATTCCGCGTCTTCTTCGAACAATCCATTCCTCAGAGAGACAGAGAGAGAGAGAGAGAGAAAGAAAAGCAGCATCTCCGGGTCGATTCCAACGTAAAATACAATAGGCGAAGCGAAAGAAAGTCTAGAGAGGCTAGAGAGTGGTAATGAAGTTAACTGATAGGTCTGGCTGGCTTTCTATGCGCGAGCAAACGAGGAAATCTTCTCGCGATGTTCTCACGAGAGGCCGGGTAGCAGTACGGTCTCAATTACCGGAGGCGAAACCGGAAGCAGCGGCCGTGGCTGTTATACGCGCGACGGTCCATTCATTCGTCCCGGTTGCGACACGAACGCGAAACCCTCGGCCGCTTGTTCCTCCTATAACGCCGGCTGCTCGCCTCGAGAACTCCACCGCTCAATTACGGCCTTTATTATTAGCGTGCTACTCCAGTCTACCGCTCATTATGCCGCCTCACTTCTGTGATAACGAAACGCACGGCCGGCCAATAATGACCGTTTATCTCGACACGCTCGGCCCGACTTCTGTTCCGATCGATTCCAGCCGACACCGATCTCTCCCCGGAAACGAGGCGTCCGACGCGCCGGTCCGAATGATTATTTCACTTCTCATCGGCTGCATAAATCGAGAAAATGTGCGAACATGTGCGTAAGCTACTGGACAAAACGTAGCACATTCGTAGATTAAAAAGATTTTATCCTCTAGAAATGTGAAGGTGGATTCAGTTGAAACGGAACATTTACCAAATGCACACAAATCAACATCGTGTAATAAGTAATAAATTACACTTGCCTGTCATTAGTTTAATGTATATTACTATATATTACTATATATACTACTGCCATACGTCATCCTAATTACATATATATTTGTCATAAAAACAACACGTTTGCACGTTACACGCTGTTGGAGGAATTTCAGAGACACCAGTCGTCCTAGGACGTCGAAACACGTTCACCCACACGTTCGTCCAAAAACACGTCATCTTTCCCACGCGTGTCACTGCCAAAAAGCAGCAGCTTTCCCCGGAAGACCTCAGTTTCTGAAAAAGCGTTCACGATGCAAATCTATATTTGATCACTCGTGGGAAATAAACGCGGCGAACTCTCGACCGAGAATCGGGCTGACGCGTTCCTTCCACGTCGCCTCTCGAAGACGAAAGCCTGGCTTTCATAACAATTTGCATCGTTCTCTCCTTGCGCTCTCCCGTTAAATATGGATGCATTCTACGCGTGCGGATCCGCATCCCGCGAAAAAGGGGACCGCGTTGTGGGTACACTCACGCACGTACGTACGATGCGAGATCAAGAGAAAGAAAGAGAGAGAGAGAGAGAGAGAGAGAGGGGGGGCACGTGACACGGGTGTGGCAACCGGTGAATATATCCCGGACGCGGACGAAACCGACTGACAGACGGCGAACCGCATGTCATAGCCTCTCCGGTCCGCCTTATCGCGCCTCTGTATCAGATCCACCCTCGCCTAGGGGTTGCGGCCTCGGTGACGTCGCCGCCGAGCCCCGTGGTTTCTGGAAACATTCGCGTTCGATCGCTCCATCGATCTGCTAACCGTTGCTGCTTCGAGGGATTCTTTCGCGACTTATCGTTGGAAGGTTTTCTTGGGGAAAAATCAGAAAATAAGGAACCTTGAGAATTATCAATACCAGTTTCGTTGAAGTGATCCAAATAATTTTGGTTCGAATCATCAACACAGTTTTCTTTACAGAAATTTCATACATTTAATTTTTGGGTACATTTAAGTTTAGATTGTCCCTTGGTTTCTCTTTCATTCGTCGGACTCTAGACTGAAAGATGCGGTGAATTACGGACGACAGATTGAGATCCACTGTTTTGATTATTTTATCCTCCTCTCCTGTTCTTTAATTGGAAGTCCTTTTGGCGCAATTTGATTCAACGCTGCCCGGGGACAATTTCCCGCCTGGAAAAGTGGCATTTTCATGGTCTGCCGGATTTTGGGGCACTTTTGCCGTTACCCTCGTCCGATCATGTGTCCACCGTATGTGTGCACCGGCGTCTGTGTGAATACGTTAACATATGTGAACAGAGTAATCGCTATCAAGGTTTCGTCCGTCCGGTTCGTCCCTCTTTGACTTTTCTCGCTCTCTGTCGATCAGTGGTTCTCACCAATTCTCTCCATCCCCGTCAACCCCTCTTTCTCGACACATCCAACAAAGTTGTTTTTAATTGCTTATCGGTGCGATGTATCTTTTGGCATATTCCTCCTGCTTGTTCCAACGTGTCAATTTTTATAGTACGCAAATTTCCTTTCAACACCTTTGGCACAAAAACAAAAAACTCTCGACGTGTACATCCGAATATCTAGAACAATCTCCGCAATTTGTCACTCTACGCCAAATAAATTTCCACGTTTTCGCGTCGCGAATCGCGAACGAGAAACAACGTCGTCAGATTTCGTAGAAAACGCACGCAAGTGGCGAGCAGGCAGCAGCAGGTGCGAGGCTCCGTAGTTCGCAGCCGCAACGAGCCCAGAGGCTCGTTGCATCGTTGCGTTTTCCTCGTTACGCAGCGCCAAATAAAGCGCCCGGCATAATTTTCAATAACAGATAAACGATCGGTAAGACAACGCGTCCGCTCGCGTTGTTTTACCCCGCCGGAAAAAGACAAAGGCCCAGCGAGCGCGGCTGCGAACGCCGCCGCGCAACGTCTTTAACGACTCGAGACGCGAGCGCTGCTTGCCCGCCCCAGCCCTCGATTATTTTTCGCTAATGAACGTATATAATAGGCGGCCGGGGGCTTGGGTGTCACTGTCCACGCTTAATGCGATCGCAGCTCGCGATAACACCGGCTCTCACCGGGGCCTCTTGGCAATCGTTAGCGGGCTAGCCCGCTCGTCCCTTTACCTACGCACGCGCGCGCGCGCGCGAGCACCTCCCTTTACGTTCGATTCGCGCTCGTTCGCGAGCGATAAAAATCCGCGCGCCTACGTCTCGTTAGAGCCGCCACGTACAGCCCGCGATCTACCGATCTTGATTGGTCGCTTGGCGTTGAATATTCGATTTGCATTGTAAATCCGTCGGCCGGCATCGATCTGCCTTTCGAACGGCCGAGCTGAGTAACCTGGCCGAGCAACCTGGAATCGAGGGGTTGGCGCCAGAATAACGTCTCCAGTTGTTCGTCTGTCTGTCGTTACAACAATTGTCGTCGTCAGAAGTTTTGTCGCGTTCGAGTTGCACGGTCTCTCGTTATTTAGAGCGACAAATGAGAAACTGTTTGGCCTTGAAGGATAGTAAGAAATCCTGGAGATTTCTTCGACGACCTTTTCATCGAGGAAAATTATCGAACGACGCCCTCCGTTGTCCGTGACGGTGGATGAAAAAGGAAAGAAACCGCGAAGGACCGGTAAGGAAGCTCGTTCGTGATAGAAGGAGGGAGGAAGGTGACCGCTTATCCCGAGGGAGGCGAACGCAACACGGGAAACCAATTAGCCGAGGAACGCCGCCACCGTGCCACTAGATACGTATATACGTAGAGTCGGAGCTGCTCGCTGCGTTTTCGTTCGTGCTGCCTCCGTCTGGTTCCTGTTATCGTTACCTGCGAGTGCCCCGTAGATGTCGACGAGACGTCGATCCACGTCGCTTGAAATCCTCCGATCTGCCGGGGGACATCCCGTGGCTTTTGCCCGGTGTCCAGATACCGAGCTCATGCGGGTCGATCAGTTACGTCTTTCGTCGCGGTTTTCTCGTGGTTAGCCAGAGTAACGGCAAGGACCATCTACCATCGAGGAGACTCTGTTTCTTTTTTTTCTGTGGCGAACGATGTGGGTCGCGCGACGAGGAAACGCGTGTAGGTTTTCATGGCTAAAAATCGTTCGTGATCTTTTAGTCGATGCTGCGACGCCGCAGTGTTTGGAGGATGAGAGGAATAAAGGTTGCGTATCGTGAGTCGCGCGAAACTCGAATTCGAAAGAAATTCGCCGAGGATCCGGCGAGGGGGACGTGGGTTTTTCGGCGGTGGCCGCGGTTTTTTGGAAGGAGCACGATCATTTGGGAGTCTAATTTATACGGCGGCTAAATTAAAACGAATGCGTCGGCCGGCCGCATCTGCAAATCTCGGCGGGTCCGTGGCTCCTCGGCGAGAAGCAGCGTCTCGCATGCGAGAGGAAAAAGGGCAAGGGGCTGGCTGGCTGCCGATCCCCGGAGAGAGAGAGAGAGAGAGAGGAGTGAGGCGACTATATTGTGATTAGGGAGGAATGTTGATTAGATCCATCAGCTGGTCGAGTGTTGGCCCTCCCTTCCCTTGTTCAACTTTCTTGAAACTCTCTTTCTCTCTCGTCTCGGACTTGGACCTCGACAGTCTTAAACTCTCTTTCTGGCCTCTCTGTTACGCTCTGGGGCCCGTGTGAACATCCTTGCTCCGATAATCTCCTCCTCGCGAGTCTCGTTGCACTCGAGACAAAATGACCGGGAGGATTGTATTTAGGTTTTCGCTCGATTTACTTAACTAACAGTCAGTCAGCGCTACGAGTAGTTAACCGTAGAGCGCGTGTATATTGTTGAATACTCCACAGATATATTACAGATGGTCGTAATCAAGGTAAACGAGGACATTAAAATTATCATTTATACCGTCTTTCTTTAGAGTCTCATTTGTACAATCAGCGTTAAGCATCGAAACGCATATAAATAAATTCATAAATAACGCATGATTCCGATTTAAATGCGCAAAATTTATATTTTACATCTTCGATATCTGTGTACGGAACTCGTATCGAACGGCTGTAAATAATATACTCGGAACAAAGACGAAACACGCGGGTATTATTATACGACACACCTGAACGTGAAACATCCTATTGCGCCCGTACAAGCACGATGCACACTGTCGATACATAATTGCTCTGCCGTTGATTACCCTCGTCCTTACGTTTCTTTGCTGTTCGTTCGCGATCGCGTCACGCGTCGATAAAGAATATATATATATATAAAAAAAAAAAGCTACGAAAATGTAAAGTTCTTTCGATTTCGTTCGAATTTCGTTTCCCCTTTTTCCTTTTCCGGCATTTCGTAACTGGCTGTTTTCGTAAAACGCAGGACCGCGTAGGTTTTCAAGCGATAGGCGCGAAATTAACTCGATGCAATAAACGTCATCGACAAGCTGCTCGTTTTGAAATAATTGAAGCGCAGGATCGACGCGCACATGTCCGTTTTATTATTTATAATCGTGCTTGCGATCGCGCCGATAAAATGGCGTTGATGGATCGTAATGGCGAGAACCGGTGAAACGGTATTCTCCCCTCTATTGTTTTCCCGAAGAAAATTAATGTTTTTCGCGCAGTTTTTTCCTCCCGCCGAAATCGAAATTGATCGAAACGGAATTGAAAGAAGTCGCTTTAACCACGTTACACGATTCACGTCAACAGAGTCAAATTTAATTATTTATTACTCGCAAGGTTCATTAAAATTTTCTACACGAATGTTCGAACATTCTCGACAGCCAGTGTATTATTATTTCTAGAAGTAAGGATACGTTTCGTCATCCATTGATTTTACACGCAGATAACGAAATCTCCGTACAAAATGAGTGCGCAAGCCGGTATATTATTTCTGCATCGTTCCTTTTTTCTTTCTTTTATCGAAAGTAACAACGTAAGTTTCGTTATCCATTCGAAATTTCTGTACAAAGCATGACAATTTTCTACGCATCTCCGAATATAATAGCCTTGAAAAGTAGGGATGTCTCGTCATCCGTCAAAGACTTCCCCCCGTCACAGTCCCGAAACTCCGCGGCGATCGCTGCCACTTCCGCCGGTCGGAATTCCATTACCGAGGAAAATGTAAATATAATTGTAGCGCGCTGACATAACGGTAAGATAATCCGTCGAGCGGAGGCGCTGGTTCCGCAATAAATCGTAATTTATGATCGCGGCGAACGGCCGCCGGTATCGTCGAAGAAATCCAAGACTGCGAGACCGAGCCGAGAGAGAAGGCTCCGGTATTCTTTTTCTCTCTCTCGCTCGTCCGCCTCTCTTAATAACCCGTCTTCGTCGCGGCCGACGATCATTCCGCGTCGCGCCCTCGACACTCGCTATCTGCGCCGGCTTCTGCGCCTGTTTTCTCCGCCTCCTCTTCGTCCAGCCGAGAAACGACCTAGACAGGCCGACATCGGGTTCGAGCCTCGATGAATCTTGGCCTCGCTCGATGTCCACGCTCTCGCGAACCAGCGAGTTCTCTCTCTCTCTTTCTCTCTTTCTTGCCTCGTTCGTCTTTAGAAACACTTTTGCTCCTCGTTGCTCCTCCGTGGATCATCCGTCTCTTTTGAAGATCAATCCCTGCACGGCTCTCTCTTCGTCGGTTGTTCCGTGCTTCTTACGCTATCTGTCTCTCCGTCCTTTTTTGTCGGCCGCGACTCGCGCGACGTCTGGGCCGCGTTCCTCCGGAGCCACCAATAAATTAATTGCAGAGATTTACGTATCTCGTCCGTAAACCAGTCAGCGAGAGTAATGCTCGCCGGCTAATTACATAATTATACGGCATTATGTTACGACGACCAATTAATACGTGGGTACAATGACTCGGGTGGCGCGCGCGAGAACACGAGCGCGTAAGTCATCGGCTGGCGATCGCCGCGCCGATAACCGCGCATCGCGCGTCGCCACTTCGGCCATCGGGCCTTGTAATTTATCGTCCGCGCCCGTTCACGCTGCTCCTACGATCTCCTACTTGCTATTACTCCCACTTTCCTCCGGGCCCCCGACGTTCCCCATTCCCCGTGGAATCTCCGTCCGATTGTCCGCTCGGGACTTTGCCGATTTCGACAATCGTTAATGGAAAGTTTAGTTTCTTCGTTTTCTTTTTAATGTAAATTTTGAGAAGCTTCGTGAAGGTTAATCGAGAATTGACGCATGCGAATGATTCAAGAAGTTGGTAACTCTGTTTTCCATGTTTCGTAACTTTGATTTTACGGAGGAGCTCTTAAGTTTTTACAATTATTATGCATTCAATGGAAGTAGTACCATAGTTCATACTGGAAATTCAGCGTCTCTCTTGAACAGAATTTTCGGAGAATGCTATTTACCAATTGCTCGGATCGACACATCGCCGTTGGCCAGTCGTCTGTTACACTTCTCACCTACGCAATCTTTGCTTGCGCTTATGCCATCTTATACTTGTATACCGGTGACCAAGAAAAGTAATTTTTGCTTTCGAAAGTCTACCGACACTGGCCTGAAAGACTTTTACACGTTACACATATTTGAAACGTATCTAAAAATTGCGAAATATCGAGTTTCGATCTTTCGAATATCTTGTAATCTCTGTCACTATGCTCGGAACTTTCTAGGGTCTTATTTGACGCGCCTGAATACTTTGTTGAATGCTGTTCGCGTGGACAGAGAGGTTGCACGAGATCGGAAAGAAGAAATCACGCGTCGCGTCGTCGCTTTCACCGAAACTCGTGATCGTCGTCCAGCCTCGTCCAGGCTCGTTTCGTCACCGATCACGCGTACCGCCAGCGTCTCGATTTTCTTCCTCTCGTTCGGGGACGCCTTCTGACCCGATGTTTTCCATCGTCGAGGAAGGGGCGGGAGGGAAACACGCTCGGTTACTAGAGCGGGGGTGGAATATGAGATGCGGGCAAACTGATTTATTTAAGGGGCAGGCCAGACATCCGGTTTGTCGAATTACGCTTTAAGAGCGCCTGTAGACGGAGTGGCAGATAAAAACAGAGAGATGAGCAGATGAGAGAGAGAGAGAGAGAGAGAGGGAGGGAGAGAGACGGAGCAACGAGGTGGAACGAGACCGCGTAGCCCGTCGACCCGTTAACCGTTTATCATTGCATCGACACAAGTCACGCAGCCGGACCCTTGCCTCGTCCATTTAAAAAACGAAAAAGACCGGCGGGACTTTAGTAGGAAGTGACGTCACCGGGAGTGAGATCCACCTTCGCACCGTGCGTTGCTCGTCCGTGCGAAATTCGAACGGCGAGTGAAAAATAATTCGCAGCGTGACCGAGACGCGGGAAGAATATACATTGATTCTCCAAAGTGTGTGGAATTTTACGAATACTCAACTACCATCACGTGGTTCTTCGGTGTTTCTCAAGTTAAACCACATATTTTCACTCGCGCCGCAAGCCTCTTTTCCCTTCCGTGAAATATTCTCGTCCGCTGCAGGATAAATACCAAGGTGTTTGCGTTCGGAAAAGTTATTTTAGAAAGTGCCATAATTTTATCAAACGTGAATTTTACACGCGGGGCGACGCACCGGTCTCGCGCTGTTCGGAATAAATTCTTATTTACCGGATACGGTGGAACAAGTCGGCTATAAAAATTTTGGTAATGCTCGGTCATCAATTTTAAATTGTCGTTCCTTCGCTCGAAACTTTCCGACACACGCGTGCGTGTCGCGGGTTTTCTCCAAGAAGATGTGGAAAAAAAAAAAAGGAAAAAAGAAAGAGTCTGTGAAACTTGACGTCGACGGAAATCCCCGAGACTTTCTTGGCTGTTCGCTTCGTGCGAGGCTACGCTGGCGTAGACGCGTGTTGTTAATTTAATCGATTCGTCAACACGTTCGGATTAGGCTCGCCGATCGGGAACGATCGCGGCCGACAAGATGATCTTCGCCTCGTAGGTGACAATGACAAGCATCGCCCTTTGTTTCGTACTTGCTGCTAGTAGGAAGCAATCCAGCGACAACCGATGCATTATTAATGTCCCCCCTTCGCTTGTTGCCGCTCTTGTACGCTCGCCCGCGCGCGCGGCGTGTGTATGTATATCCTCCGCGTGTCCGGGACGAGCGATCGCGGGCCCCTTCTAATGAAAATTAAGACGTCCCGGACGAGAATTATGTGAAATTAATTGGAACGCATATAAACCGCGTCTATTCAATTTTCTTCGCTGTTATATCTAGATTAATGACGGCGCAGACACGTAGATCCAGATGATGCATGTACAACGCAACGTCTCAATGAAACAGGAAACGACCCGTCGCATTTTACTTGCAAAATTGCCAGACTGCGCATTTTCTCGTACATAATTGCAAAAATTTCGCTTTCTAGATATCGCGAGAAACGTAGATGTTAATTACTTGCGTGTCTGATGACACTGTAGTGGATAGTGGATAGAATCGACTGCGACTAACTTATTCGCACAAACCTGTCTAAAGTGAATTTCTCTATCATTTTCTTTTCTCTACGTTTAAACTTTTCCGCTTTAGACTAAAACTCCCACGTAAGCTCGTAAAAATCCACAATCTGCGTATCGTGCCACTTACAGACTCACGTCCGAGGTACCATCTATCGTTCCAATACTAATCGCGCCACCCACGCGAACATTACCCCCATAACCATTACGATTCCGCGCGAACGCCGCCACAGCGCCTTCGTTTCTCCTTTCCACGCGTCGCACCTCGAAAACGAAAGTGGTGAAGCTTTACGATTACGATTACGATCGTCCCGCCGTTGTCAAAGTGAAGCGGCTTGAATCGGCGATTTCCATTCGACAGGAAATTCCGTTGCGTCGCCTCGCGCGGAATTTCAATGATTCGTCGCATCTCCAAGGCGAGTCATGGCGACGATCTCTTTCCTCCCCTGCTCCGCCGATTGTACTTTCATTGTCGCCACTGTCGTTGTCGTCGTTGTCGACCGCGTGCACACGTCGCCCCGGGACGCAGGAAGGTCCTATAGATTTGACCGTGTAACGATTTTAACCAGATACGAGAACGGCCAATCGGCGAGAGGGGGACCAGAGAGTCGGTACATTATCGCGAAGATGACGCCTATGACAGCATGTGGGAGTCAGCTGTCACTCATTGTTGCCCCGGCAGACGTGATATATCCAGACATTTCGCTTCGCGATACCGGCCTGCCTGGAATTCTTATCCTACGACCTCGGGCCACGATCGATACCGTTGCTTTCCGCGTAAACAAATCTGCCGCGGGGCGAACGATACTCACCGTCGTCCCCGATGACTCCTCCTCCCCGATGCGTTCAGGATTCGATCCAGCAAAACTACCGGCGTGCTGTAATTTTAAATAAACGTACGGTACGTTTCGTTTCTTTCTCGTTTCATGCATCTCTTTGTTAGTATGAGATACAGGCAATAAATGGTAATAAATCTTTCAGAGGTGAACGATCGTGGATGATCCGATGATTCCTCGCCTCTGTTCAGAAATTTTATTCGCTGATAAATTACACGCCGCGTCGGGACTTTACATAAACGTTATTTCCTGTTTTTTTTTTTTGTTTTTTTACTTTGTTCCATCCGCCGCGAGAAGCTGGAGGAGGGAGTGGACAGAGCGATAAATCTGTCGATTTAGTATCATTTTAGTATTGCTTCGTTTCATTTCTTCGCGAGGTTCGAATTATTATTTCGCTCGCATTCAGAATTCGTTGACGAAACAGAAGAGAGGAAGAAATAATGTAGCAATGGGGTATTCAATTCATATTGGAGACGGGGCGTTGAATTCGTATTATGGTGGTTGGAGAATCGAAGCAAGGACGGAATTATTATTTTGTTAACGTCCACGGTGTCGTTGATCGAAGGAAAGTTCCACTACACTCGAGCAGTCGTTCGCGTTGGACCTTTTTTAACATTCGATCATCTGCTGGTCCTTCGTCCAATGAAACCAAATCCTACCCTACTTACACCTACTTACACCAAACGCGAACTCTTTGCGCGTGACAAAGTATCGTGAGCAATATGCACACACTCAGCGCATAATAATTTTTACATTCATGTTGCACAAGTACCACACTTGTCAAAATTTACAAACCTCCTTCATCAATTAAAATCAATGTTTTACTATTTTAAAATAGAAACAACAGCATGTACCGATTCATTTCCATTATATCACTTTAATCACAACTGTAGTACGTGATATTACAACAGTCAGGGCTTGAGCTGTCAAAATTTTCAATTAGTGCTGATATAACAGACATTTCCTTACTCTTTCCTGCTCTAGGAAAACAGTTTTATATATACCGAGACTTATATTCCACATACATAGAAAAGTTTTATTTTTTTCGAAAGTGAGAAAAAGTTCTAGATTGTATGATTCAAGGTTTGAGGTTGAAACCTTGAATCATACAAATGCATAAAAAATCCCGACTTACATGCTCTATATTTATTCTGTTTTCAATGACTTGGATAATGCTAATTGCAAGTGAAAAGGAGTACAAACTTTTATATTTCACTTTGAAATACCTGTTGAGAAATAAACGTTCCTCTGGAACTTTTAAGAATCAAAATTTTTATGTAAAAGTTAATTGAAATAACAGAAAAAGAAATAATTTAGGAGTATGTACTTATAAAAGTTTGCAGTTCAAGCCCTGATATTATATCAGTTGAACGTAAGTTGTTTGCACGACGCATTTCGCTCTGTTAACAATCAGTTTCTTGGTATTATAACAAAAACTGCGCGGTTCGGCGAAAGATATTCAGCATTCAGTGTCGAAAACGAGATCGCCTCTACTCAACACGTGCACGTGTCACCGGTGATTAGGAACAGAGTCAACAGATCCAGTGCTGTTATTTTAAACATTGAAGAGTCTCCGGTCGAAACCACCCGAAACGAAACAATTAGGGCCTCGATTCGCTGGAACGTGGGCCTGGTAGTCGCGTATTCGTCGCACGACGGGCCGGTCGGCAATTTGCCGTGCGTATTTCCCCGTACGGGGCTGGCTTTCGCGGCTCCGTGATTATCACACGGCTACACTCGCGGAATAAGCGAGCGCGCGACGGAGAATATTCAGCGCGAGCGCGATTCGTAGGACACGCGCGTCGTCGAATCGTTTATGCGTTCAGCATTTTCGAGGAGTGGTACGTGTGCTCCGCCTTTAATCGAGATCGAAATCGACCGTCACCGGCTCGTCGATAGTATTCCCCGCGGATGGACAACGGTATTGCTCGCGCACGGCTCGAAACAACCCCTTCTTCGGACGTGACGCGACGCTCGTTTCGAGCCGCAGCGCGGAGAGGAAGACCTTTTTCGAGGTCCGGACGATCGTGTCGAGCGATGTTTCCGCGGTCGTTTCGCGTGTCGTGAGACGATCGTGCGTTTCATGCGTGTTGTGTCTGACCCGTGCTTCGTTACGCTTGTTGCAGAGGCCACCCTCCTCGTCGCTCTCGTATCCCGGTGCGGGTGGCAACGACGACGCACGCAGCCCCGGAAGCGGGGGCACGCCAGGACCCCTCAGCCAACAACCGCCCGCAAGTTTGGACTCCTCGGATCCCGGTGAGTACACCGACATGATTCTACATTTCATTTTTTTACTGATCGTACGAGAGAACTACGCGCGTGGTTGTTTATTTTATTGAAACAGGTACTTGTTACTTGTTTTTCTCCTGAATTTTTCTGACTCGCGTCCAATCAGTCTGTGCGATATTAGCACAACGTCCGGTTTAGAAATTTCATTTCATTATTCCGTGTTCATTGTCACTATTTTCGTCCGTACTATTTTGACCATACTTGTGGTAGAAATACTTGTGCATAAAGTACGTTCAGTGAAAAAGAATGCGAAAAAAACTGAGGTATATGGATTCAGAATGATGCCTGAATTAATATTTCGCAAACGATGCTACTTTATCAAGTGCCGGCGCAATTTTCAACGAGTGGGAATAACCGCAATATAAAAATTACCCGCGAATTTCCCGCGAACGTTCCATATCGATTCGATAAAAGACTTTAACTCTATTTCGCTCTCGATTAAATTACCGAGTCTTCGTTTCAATGTCAAAAAAACGAAATTCGCTAAATTTTATACGTCACCATCGGTGACCGTTCAATTATAAATCTCACGACCCGTCGACAGCTTTTGACGAGAAAACCATCTTGATTCCCTCTGTCGTTTGCCGATAAAATCATAAAATCGCTAATAAAACGGCCACACGCCGGATCGATAACCTCTCGAGAGACAACTCGAAACCAGTTTAAATCGGCTCTTCTTCCGCTAGATGTTCAAATCAGTCTCCCATAAATTAAATCGATCGGTTTTTCGTCATCTGTACATCCGTCTACATCGTTCGATCGTCCAAATTAAACACGAAAAGGGAAAAAAAGAAGAAGCATTCAGTGGACAAACTGATCTCGCGAAAGAAGAAACAAGAAAACACGTGAACGTTCGTGTAAATAAAAAACGTGACGAGGTTGTTCGTCTAATCGTCGTTTGCCGACGTTTATCGAATATTCATCAAATGATCGTCGCTCGTGCAAAGACTCACGCTGTAGCAGCAGGCAGGTCTTGGCGAGAGGCGTTCAGAGGGGAAAGTCGATCGACAGTGTGCGATCGACGAAACGCGCGAGGTCTCCGCGTGGACAAGAGAGTGGCTGTGTGTTCTTCTTGGCGCGCTAATGACAGTATCACGCGACGAGCAACGGCTTGATGACAATCAAGACGCGACTCGTCGAGACCCCACGGAGACCTTCTGCACGCCCTTCAAATTTTACGAACACCGACGCGCGCGTCAACACTATCAAAGCCGCGGCAACGCCAGCGTCGCGGCTAATGAGCAACTCGTCGCATTGGCGTAGTTTCTCCTCGTTTCCTTTTTTTTTTTTTTCTCACTTTCTACTAATTATATAGCAGCGAATGATTTTTAGTCGGACATGTGTAGGCAAAATTTAAAAAAATTTAATTTGAGAGACAGATGCGTGTAGGTTTTTATATATTTATATATTATATATTTTTATATATTATTTATATATATTCTTTTTAAATAAATTTTTATTGCAATTCTGTTCTATAACTCACTAAATTTTTTTTTGCCATTGTACGACAGAACCTTTCACCGATCCTCGAAGATCCTTTTCTTTTTTATTTAGGTTCTTTGTCGCAGTTAACTTTTCCAAGAATTCAGCATTCCAATAGCATTCCGTTTCGCGAGAAGAGTCAGCCAAAGGTTATCAGAAATTTTAAAAGCTTCGCAAATCGCTTCACTTACGTTCGAAGCACTTGCTGACCCTTTCCCATTCTTTGTTCAACCCTTTGAAATTCCCGGGTACATCGGTAGTTTGGAGCAGATTTGCCTCGATTTTCACGGTGGTTGAACATGAAAAAGGGCCGAGAACGAGAATGGAAAGCATTCCGCGGTGGCGAGGCGCGCCAATGGTTAGCGCGGTCGGGTTCAGTCAGTCACCGGAGGGTACACAAGTTCACGACACCATCCCATAAAGATTCATTAAGGTCCGCCGTTTCTATATTTGCTGTGCCGTGGCAGCGTTATAGAGCCGCGTAGCGTGCCAGTTCGCTCCTCTCACTTTTCTCCTCGTGCAAGTACACGCCACAGCCAAAACGCGCGTTGATCAATGACAATCAAAAACGCGCATTTCGTCATGATCGTTGAAGAATCAACTTGGAAAAACGCGAGATAAGATGACCAACAGATTGTGATGTTATCGAAATGTCTCTTTCCTTCTTAATTGTTTTTATCAAGATATCTTTGCTGATTGGAGGCTCTTGCAACTGTGACTTTTTGGAATATTACCGTGGAACGTGATTGTAATTAAAATTGGTCGTTGTGTGGCATTAATGAATATTCTTCTTGATATACATATATATTTCACAATTTCAAAGTTCGATTTGATTTAATTAGTCGGAAAAAGATTAGAAAAAACAGCAGTTTTATTTAATATTTGGGTAGATTTTTTAATATTTTATTAGCTTGCAATCATTCCTTCTACGTACTATGTACGAACGCTTCAAAGGTCAGCTTTCTATCTAGATTCCGGATATGATTACATTATCTTAATTGAAATTCGACGTCGACGAAAGGAATTTATCAGAATTGGATTTGTTGGAATCGCAATCACAAATTGGCTATCGATTCGAATTTTAATTATTACAGTAAGAACCGATTGTCTCTTATAGGATTTTATAACTAACAATAAACGTGGTAATGATATAGGATTACAGGATCATCTCATTTTACATAAGTGAAACTCTCCTTTTCGTAAAGTTATTTACTATTTGCTGTAAAGGTGTAGCGAACTTGATTGTACCTGATGTATTAAAATTTCCCAATTAAAAACTTCACAAGTTTAATTGATCGTTTTCCGTTGGTAACGAAAATGTGCATTTTTCCTGAAAGAAAAGTTGCAATAAACTGCAAGTTAACTGCAATCGACACAATGTTCATCCAACAGCGCTGTACTCTGGTAAACGAAGCGCGAATCACGTAGCGCGTACTACATTTTTACGTTCGCCGATGATGTCACGAATTCTTCTCGTTAACCAGCGGCCGATTGCCGGTCGCGTATTTGTCATCGGCCTTTAAAATTCATCGCATGAGGAACGCCGGCCGTTTCGTGACAAGATTTCGATCAGAAGGCGCACCGTCCTCGTTCGCCACTCGCGCTCGCACGTTCGGTATTAATTAAACGACGCTAAATGGTAACGCAACACCCCGCGGATCAAACGTCGTCGCGTTTCGCCGTGATCGGCACGGAAGCGTTGCTTATCCGCGAGCGTATCGCTGCGCGAGTCGCCTCGTCGTTGAATGCAGCGATCGTTATCCCATCGCCACGGGGCGGTCGGCAATGAAATCACTGCTGGATCGCGAGGCGTTATCCAACGCGTCTGTCCGTTCCGTGTTTTCCACTATCGGAGCCAGTCGACTCGAAGACGAAGATTTTAATTGATTGAAAAGCAGAGGAATCGTTCGAACGTTTAAATATCGTATAAAAATCGTTTCGCGTCGTTTCCACGAGAAATCGGCAAACCTGGCCTAGGTTTCGGTGCCGAGGAATTTCTCGCGCGTAACGCAAAACCGGAAACGTTCTCCGCTCCGCCGGGAAAAGCGACTTTCTCCTCGATTCGTCGGGATCGCGTGTCGCGGAGAGGAAATTTCCTCGTCGGTACTCGGAGGCAGGGAACTCTCGACGTTTCCAAGATTAGAACGTAATTCGATGCACAGTCGCATCGACTGGTTACTTATTTTACCACGAGAGTTTCTTCGAAATTTTAACAAATTCCGAAGCATCGCAGATTTCATCATTTACCGTACACAGGGGGGTTTGCACAAAGGGTTTCCGGTCGCGCTGAGAACCTCTGTTAAATGCTGTTCAGCGAATCGATTCCCCGCGGTAAACGAGGTAGCGAGCCGCATGCTATTCTCTCGTTAATCCTCAATTACAATATTGTTTATACCTCAAACGAGCTGGAGAATCGCATTTCTGGAAAAGCATGCCACCTTAAATTGCCCGTGCACGCCAGGCACCGCGTTCCGCGCACCAGGCTTGTCCGTCGAGCGTCGAGCGTTTCCACGTCCCTCCCTCCCCCTCTTCTTCTTTCTTCTCTCCTTTAGAAAATCAGCGACACGCTGTTCCGACCTTTTTCTGCCACGGTGCCAAACACCTTCCACCTTCCACCTCGCCCACGCGTTTCCAGAGGATCGTCCAGAGACTAGAGAGCCTCGTACGACACGAGTCCGTCCCGGTTACCTAACATCTCCAGATAGCATCAGGTCTCATCGAAGTAGTCACCGACGGACGAGGCATTTGCTCGGCGCCCATCCCGGCTTTTCTTCGTCGTTTCAACCCAGGGTCTCTATCGGCTCTTTTCGTCGTTTTCCTCTGGTCCCGTGGGCTCGTTAACGTGCCGGCTTGTTTGCCGTCAGATATCATCTTTGACAGGATCTCTCTCTCTCTCTCTCTCTCTCACAGTCGTGTTGGCCTCGTCCGCGACCTAACCTCCGATTGGACCTAATTTCTGTCGAAGGAACGCTCGGATCGGTCGCGTCTGTCCCTCCAGATCCACGGAAATACGATCCATTCGGACATGAACGATCACTCGTTTCGTGTACACCGCCAGCGACCAGTTTCGGTTCAGTCTCGTTTCCTGTCTCTCTCTCTCTTTTTTTTTCTCTTCCTTTTTTGCCATTTCTTCGTTATCTAAACGAGACGGACGTTCGTGAGTCACGGTTAATTTCGCCGTTCCGGTTCGCGTCGATCGACGTGGATATTTCTCGAATGGGGGATAAGACACGACGCCGATGGCGAGCGAAGATTGCATTAATTCGCTAATTAGTAGCGAGTTGCCTCGTCACTCGTCTCGGCGAACGTTTCATCGCAATCCGGTTTCCTCTTTAAAAATTGATCGCGAGTATTGGTTTCTCGCTGTTAATTTTCAATCTCGCGGATCGTGGAAACTTGCAGCTCGAAGGACGAAGTCTTGTCGAGATTTCGTCGGTGAAAAAACGAAAGGAAGTCTCTTCCGTGGTGGTTGAAAGCGGAGAATTTCTCTTCGATCTGGCGAGACTGTTCCCGCTGGCGGGTATATCGACACAGGTCGTTGGGGCGGAATATTTTTCCAGGCTACGATGGAAACGCGTGTCAGCGTCACGTGGGAAGAGCGCAGCCCGGGCATTAACATATCGTGTCGCAATCGCTCGCGGATAAACACGTTCGTTCTCTCGTCGAGGCTAGAAGAGATTCTATCTCGTCTAGCTGGTCGATCGCGATGTGTCCTCGATGAACAAAACGTTCCCTCTCGATTCTTGCTCCGTCGTTTGTAAGAGACCGTCGATGTTTCCGACAAAGCGAACTTGACGCTTCGAAAGCTTGACATTTTTATTAGTACGCTTTGTACATCCTCCGTTTCATCAAAAATTTACCGCTATTTCAAATTTTATGAATTTTTCTTTTGTCCAGTTTTGAAATACAATACCAAATCCAGAACCGTCTACGAAAATTCGTTTATTACAAAAAAAAAAAAAGAAAAAAAGAAAGGTTAGACGATTAGACGATTAGACGAATTTTTCAATACACCAACGTGCAACGTCAAATGTCATTAACAAGGATGTCGTAAAAATTCAATTCCACGTCCACTTCGACTTAAATACGTGCCTCTCTAACGTGCCTGTAATACGCATGGTCAAACGGTCTCGATTCGATTCCCCGGGTTTTCTTGATTGGAGACCGACTGTTAGAAGAGGTTCGTTAGCTTAACAAGACGTCGATCTACGATCTAAAGCAGCGAACCGACGCAGAGACCTCGAAACAATCTCTTCGTGGAGTCTCTCTATCGATCCCTCTATCTGCTATGCGCGCGCGGCACCGATCCCTGGACCCCAACGCGAAAGGGGGACCGATCCCGGCTCCACCTCCGCGCTCCATCGTTTTTTCCTACTATCCGCCGGACTTTAAACAGTTAGATCGACCCTCTCGATTCGGCAGGAACGAGTCCTGTCAACCAGCCACGTCGTGAGCCTAGGCTCTCCTCCTCTTTCTCTGTTGTCCGTTCCTGCAACGATCTTCCTCAAGCTTGCTGGCCGGGACGTTTCTGCTCGGAGGAAGGAGAGAGATCCTTAATCGACGGTTCGTCGACTCGGCTCCTTCTCTCTTCCTCTGCCCCTTTCGTCCTGCCGCGGTCCGCGTGTCGAAAGAGGGAAAAAGCCTGGGGACCAGATACCCTCCGGTTTCTGACAACTATCTGGCCGAAGAGACGGTTTCTGAAGAGGAGAAAGAGAGAGAGAGAGGAGGCTGTGTGAAAGAAACAAATGAAGAGAGGATCGAGGAATAGAGGCGAGAGAGATACAACGGAACGGCGTGGAGAGGAAGAGGGTGGTAGCAGCAGCAGCAGCAGCAGCAGCGTGTTAAAGCGTGTACGGGGACCAAAGATCACGGAGGATTCCTGGAAATCGGCTCACGTGGGAGAGGGAGGCAGAGAGAAGGAGGAAGATAGAAGTAATGAGGCTGATTCTCTGTTTTCTGTGTTTTCAGCGAGCGGCGGTATCGGTCGGTTATCGGGGCGAGGGGGACGGGGGCCTTCCTCTTTTTTTCTTCTTCTTCTTCGTCGTCCTCTCCTTTTCTTTTCTTTTCTTTTCTTCTTCTTTTCTCTTCTCTTCCCTCCGTCTCTCCTCGTCTCTCTCGCGTTTCACCGCCATCTTCTTCCGCCCCCGTGTCCCCCGAGAACGGTTCGCCATCGGTCGCGTCGCCGTCGCGTCCCTCGAGTTTCCCTCGCGCGGCATAATGAGGCCTTCATGTCGTGAACTTGTGCGCCTTGTACCCTCCCTTTTTCTTGCTGCTCCGGAGCATCTCGCTGTCCCGCGTAAAACCTCCTGCGACATCGGATAACCGGCTGGCCGGCTCCCTCGCCGCGTGTCTTTGTTGGCCGCCGTTTAGAAATTCGCGACATTCAGCCGACTCCGAGTCTCGGCCAATTATACGCGTCAATTTAATCGACGACCAGGGCGAGTGAAATCGCGGCAATCTCTCCCGTAATTTTCCAATTGAATTGCTTTCCGCTTTCGCGTGCACGACGAGGTAAAGAGAGTCAAAAGCGACAGCTCGAATATTCCATGTGGATTCTAGTTGTGTACTGTTACGTACGTGGTATTTACAACAGTAAGTTATCGCGAGCAATTTGTACGTCGTTTTGTAAGAACAGCTCGCGTCCAGAACGTTCTCGCTCGTCGGAGCCGAAAGTCGTATTCGAACGAATTATCTGTCTTCGGTTCTCGCGTGCAACAGCGCTTTCCTAGTTTCGTGTCCGCGCTGGATTGAAAAACCGGATCGATAAGCGAATCTCGCGGCACGTGGTGAGCGCAGATGTGCCTTGGCGTGCAAAGTTACGACGAGCGAGCAGCAAAGCGCGGTCCAGCCATCGCCAAGGACATTGCAGTTAATCGACACTGTGGCTAATGAATAATAAAGTCGCGCGTCAGCGCAGCGTGGCCGGTCGGCTATCGATGGTTCGCGGAACGGTTCGATAGCCGGCCACGACAGCCGCTGGAGCTCTCGTTAATATCACTGTTTATTGTGTCTCTCAATCGCCCCCGATAACTTTTCTTCTTTTTTCTTTTCCTCCGTCTGAATCCCTCCCGCGCTGGTTCTTCGCACCGGTTCCGCGATTCAGAGTTCGTTGATTCGAGCGATTCTCGGTTATCGGCGCTTTCTCGCGCCGATTTCTCGGTAAAACGTCGTCGGCACGGCGCGCGGGAGGGAAAAATCCCCCTGCCCGCTGGCGAAACAATCGTGCGCGAGAACGAACGCTCTCTTGTTACACCTTCTCTCTTCACCTTTGGTTTACGTAAAGCGTAACGTGCGTGTTGGAATTACGTAATTGCAATTACGTAACGCGGTCAACCTTGGTCCGACGTTCGGTCCGATACGTAAACGCGATTATCGCGCACGGTCTGCAAAAATCTCTCGCCGATAGTGCAGTATCTAACGATAGAACGCGAAAGTGACGGTTCGATGGCTGTGCGGCGATAAATCTCGCGAGGCCGCGCGTTCCACGGATCCGGATTGTCCGGATGGATGCGCGCGATAGCGCGATCGCGCGGCGCGGCTCGGGCCCCGCGTTCGGGGCTAATAAAAACGCAGCGACGGATGAAAAAGTGACGGGGGCGCGCGGCGAGGATCGCAGGTGAAACCGGCGGCGATGGTCGAGCTGCCGGCCGCTCGATAATACGGCCATCGATAGCCCGGCTAGATTTGGCAATCGCGCGTAATTGCATCGATATTTCACATAAGCGGCTTAATTGATTTTTCTCTCGCTGGCGCTCGGTCGGCTCGGCTGGCTCGGCAGCGTGAGAGCGGACGAGAAGAGGATCAGGCAGAGAGAACAAGAGAGAGAGAGAGAGAGAGAGAGAGCCGTATTTACGACTATTTTTAAATCAGCCGAAATATACGGACGTTTATTAGGATGCCGATGAAACGGGCCGCGCGAAGGTAAATATTCGGAAATTTGCTGCCCGATAAATAATGCAGCCGGCGTGTATTTAGTTTTGTTAATTATTGTCGCTGTTTACCCTCGGCCGTGAGGAGCGCAGATGCGACGCATTCCATCGTTGTTTGATTAGTTCGTTGGGTTTGTTGGAAAGAATTGCGTTCTACGTTTCGCAACGATTCGAAAGATAGGAGAAAATCGTTCGTTCGAGGATCCGTCGCTTTGTAGGTCTTCGACTTATTATTGTTAAAGCTGTACTGCGACCAATTTTTTTTTAGCAAAATACAGTGACCACAGAAATCTTCCACTTAAGACGAGACCGACTCCAAAAACACGTTCTATTTTAAATTTATTATTAGGACGACTGGATCGACGAGTCGTTCGATTAATTCAAACTTTGCACTTGACACGTCAGCCGAAAACTTTTGACAACCACTGTACGGTGGCACGGATCCACGTAGAGCGGAGGATGGTGTCGAAACCGGAGCGGAGAATCGAGAAGGACGCGATGATCGGGCTAAAATGTCGAGCAAGGTCGCGTGCTTGTTCGCGGAACCTCGTCCAATTTCGTGTTGGCGATTTTTGTCCGCTTTGTTGCGGATCGTTGGCTTCCGAGAAAGGAAGTCCACGGTGTCCCTTGGCGCGTGTAGCGTTGATTAACACACAATGTGACAGCCTCCCGGGGAAAAAGCGCGTGGTTACCGATTCACCGGCGAACATCCGCGGCGACACTTGCACCTGTACGTACGCCGCGTGCGTACATCGGCGTCGGCCGCTTTGATCACGATCCGCGCTACGTTGATACGTCGCTCGTCGTTGAAAAGTATAATACGTCGAGCAAAACGCTGGAAATAACGAAGCCGGTTTTTCTTCGCGCCCGTAAACCGGAGGTTTCCACTTGCGTCGGCGATTTTTTTTTTTTCCCTCAACCAGGACGGTTGTGTTTTCATTTCCCGCTGGGACGCTCGCGACACGGTGGTTTTCATCTGGCCGGCTTCTTTTTACTTTTTACTTCCTCGCGGTAAACGATATCGGGAGGCGGGGATGAGTCAACGAATCAATCGATATCGATTCATTCGTTTTCGTCTTGATTTCTCGCTCACTGTGTCACGCGTCAGAAATCAGAAGAGTTTTTCGAATTTTTCCTTCGTGCTCTCTTCGACGATCGGGAAGGCTTTTCCGCGTTTCGGAGTAGCGACTTGCTCGAACTTCAGAAATTTCTCGACGACGAAAAGGGAAGTATAAGGAGAATAAAAATGGCTTGGGAGACGTAACAGGATTAAATCACGGAGCGTCAAAGATGATAACCCGGCGTTACTCTTGCCCGGAAATTGCACGTTCATCGCATCAGAAATGAATTGGAGAATCTCAAATAATAACGTTTGTCTTAATGCACGGCTCGTTCGTTTTCTTGTCTGTTCATCGCACGAAAAGGAAGAAGAGAGAGAGGAAAAAAAAAGAGGAGCGAAACACCTGTGTCAGCGTTATTTATGCGCTTATCGATCATATCATCGCGAACGCGTACACACACACAAAAAAAAAAAAAAAAAAAAAAATTCCCTCCCATAGCGTAGTAGAGAGAATTTTCTACTCGCTGTTCTCGTGAATTTTCCTTGGTGTCGCGGCGCGAGCAGGATCGTGGCTGCGAACCGGAGCAATGGATCAAAGCCAGCGGCCATTTTTCACCGCGACAAAGCGTTTTCTAATGACGCCGGATTAGCTTTGGCGATCGGGCAGGATCACGCGATCCTCGGCGGCGAAAAGCCAATGGACGTGCGATCTGTCTCGGTAATTTATTCCGTCGCGGTTGAGCACCTCTGGCTGACAGCTGTTCCAACCACATAAGATAACCTAACTCGCCCGCTTTCTCGCGTGCGTGCGTATTGACGTAGCAGTTTGGATTTTTTGAAGTCGTCGATGCCCAAATGGCCGCCGCCGCCGCCGCCGCCTAGCTCCCTTTGATTGTCTTCTCGGAAGCACCGAGATTCTTTCTTCCTGTCAGCCGGTTAGCAGATCGGTCACGAATTACCGTGAAACGCCGCTCGCTCCTCGCTTCGGTCCACGGTTCCTCGAAACGTCCAGCTTCGGAAATAGAGGAAACGGGAATAGCACGATCGAATCGCGACCGCCTGATAAACGGGAGAACGATGGAGCCAAGAATCGTGCGTGGAACTCTCTTGGGAGAAAATCTTTGGCGGAGAAGCTGCTCGGATTATTAGGGAATTTGAAAGCACCTCGAGCAGCGAATAATTTTGCGCTTTCAGAGTCGACTTCTTCTCTTGTGCGCGGGTTTTCACGAAAAGCTATTTAAAATAGGTCTCGTAGTCAACAATTGAATAATTCGAGGAGCTTTTACACATTCCTCGTTTGATTCTGCAATCTACGTATACTCGAACCACAGCAAGGATTAAATAATTTACCAAGGCGGCGAATCTCGCGAGGAAAGGAGAAAGAAAATTTTTGGCAACAGCGTCTTTAAACCACGAAATTGCTCAATCTGTTTTCTCGTAGTCAGTAATTGAATAATTTAACATATATTTCTTTCGTGACTCTGCAATAACCATTCCGTGTATTAAATAATTTTCCAAGTGTAGCGAATCTCGCAAAGGAAGAACATTTTTGGCAACGAGGTTTCCAAACCACAGAGTTGCTCGACATGTTCCGACTGCCGTAAAGTGCTGTAAACAGGCTGTTTTCGATTTTCATGGGAAGAATTTTCGTTGAAACGTTGTTAATTGCAACCGATTCGTCTAATGAGACAAGTAATGGAACGACGTCTGTTCGTTTAATTCCCGTGGTGCACTTTGGTTCGCCTATTTTTAATCCCGAGGAACGATTATTCGCCGGTAGAAAACTACATCGAAACAATCTTCCACCTCGAAATAATTGAACGAGATTTTCAAACTCGAGTTTGTCCCTTCTAAATCAAGCAGCGTTCGACGAATAAGAAAATTCGCGAAATGAAAAAGACGAACAAAACGGCTATTATAGACTCGACTCGATTTATCTTTTTGGAATACACGTCGGTATACGTCAAAGTTGACGAACTTTGCAAGAGCGATTTTTGTTACGAGTTGCACCAGTTGATTTCAGAGAGCTTGCTGCCAACACGCGGCGTTCGAAACCCATTCCGCGCGAGGTGCCAGCGTTTCCTAGTCGCACGATCGACGTCGTGGATGTGTTTTGCACGGTTTTATCGTATGGTAATGAGCAGGAGTGCGCGCAGTGACGCAGATGCGGTCGCTATTAATATAATTAGCATAGCCAGCACTCGCGACCGGGGTTATGCAATATCTTTTTCCTTGGAGCACGACGCGGAGGAAACGCGAGATCGCTGTCTCCTGTGCACGCGAGTTTTATATGGTAATTAGGGAATCGATTGCGAATGCTCGGGCGTGATTGCGATCGCTCGCTCTCGGATCGGCACGAACGCTAATTAGAGTCGAAATCGGAAAATTGACCGCCAGAATTCGCTTCGCTGAAATGTTCCGCGTTTCCCAACCAATCTCTCCTCTTCTCCATTCTATGGAGAAAATGCATTTCCCCTTCGAGGGGAGTGCATTTTAATTAGTCGCGTGCATGTAACGTAAACGTAAGATACGTAAATGATGCGTGTGACATAGAAAGTGACATAGAAATAGCGGTTTGCTTTTTTTTAATGAAATGTCAAGAGTGTCGGGAGTGAAGTACCAAGTACATTTTACACGTAGATTTTATTTCGAATCGAGGACGAACGATGTTTGTCGAGTATCCGTAATGGAACGTAAGCGTGTCTCGCTTTTAAAAGGACCGCGTTTTCCAGAACGATCTTAACTTTTCACGCGGTCACTCGCTGTCAAACATACGTAGATCTGTAAATGCGTCATCGAAATATGTTCTCGCGCGAAAATCTTGGAACGACGAACGTTAAATGTAACGAGGACTCTGCGAAGCAGACCTTTCATCGGGTCAACGATCGCATTACAAAGTACGCGTGCAATTAGAAAATCTTGCCGAGCCACGATCGAAAGAAGAAAACTTCTCATACCTTTACTCGATAAAAGAGTTTCGAGCCCGGAGTGTACGGTATTGATTATGAAAAGCTGATGCATGTTTCTTTTTTTCTTCCTCCTCCTCTTTTTCTTTATTGCATCCACCGATAGGAATGCGAAATGTCTTGGAACTGAGACGATAATCAACTTTTTGCGTTTCTCGTTCTCGATCCCTCGTTCAACGAAAGAGTCGAGAGTGTCAAGGATCGAGCTCTCCGCGCGGAGAACGTTTGAGGTTCGAGGTTTGTCGTTTCGTTTCATCGCAGCGAAATATTCGCGCACAGGCCGAGAATAAGATCCGACAGCTTCCTCTATTTTCGACTCGAGCTTTCAGGATCAAGATCGCGCTCGAGGTCTTGGCGAAAGTTTCAGGCGAGCCACCTTTGAACTTCTCTCTCGCACGTTGCTTGCTATCTCGGCTAAATAAACAAGTTATTCCTTCGGATCTGGCCCCCGAGGTTTCCCCTCCTCCCTGCCGCTCTAGCGTCACCGTTTTTCACATGCCCGGCGTCCGATGTACATGCAGGCGTGGCGCGAAACGCGAGCGACAATGGTGGCTGTTGCAATTGCCGGCGCGATGATAACGTCGAGGGCGAACCGTGTCAACGTTCTCCCGTCTCGTTAAACGAGAGAGAACAGAGAGAGAGAGAGAGAGAGGGAGGGACTTTGATTTAACGATTTCTTGCGGTGTGCTCCTTCCACCGCTACGCGAATCGTCACGGATACTTAAGACTTTGCTCGTAAATCGAGCCCGATCCCCGAGGGGGGCCCCGCGACACCTCGTCGAAAACGTATTCTTCTGGAGTTTATGTCCGGAGCCGGCAGTAAAATCTTATCCTCGAGAGATAGCGCGCGCTGTTCGCGAGCATCGCGTCGTTCCATGTCTGCCGATTTCTCCGTTCCTTCCGGGAGAAACGCGCCGATCCTCCACGGCAATTGCCAGTTTCGTTCGCGGGACGAATCGCTCGCGGGACGAATCGCTCGCGGGATGCTTCTTCGTCCTCGAAGAAGTTACGCCAGTGTTGGAGTAAGAGTTCTAATGTACACTGATACTTGTAATTTTTCAACGGAGCATGTTCTCACGAGGGTTGGCGAATTTTTACAGCTCATTTGTCCGATGCTCTCACTCTCGTGACATGGTATCCGTCGTCCACTCTGTCCTAAATGGATCTCGCGTTTCTCCAAATTTTCTTGATCTCATCACGCACGAGAAAGAAAGAAAGGAAAGAGAAAAAGCGGGAAAAGGGAGAAGAATTGCAAAAAGTCGATCTAAAGAAGCAAGCATGACCAAAGAGAGATCCTCTCGAAAGAATAGCCCGTTGCCCGAGACAGCCCGGTGGCCGATTTCCGGCAAACCCCGGGGAGGAACCTCGAGGCTCTCGAGGCGCAAACAGCATTTCGTTCTAAGAGAGTCTGAGTCGCTCCTAAGCTTTTCCGCAAGGATTCACCGGGCGGGCAGGCTTGAGTGGCCACCCCTTTTACCGTCGTTCTTTCCCCGCCGGTCTCGCGTGTTTTCCTTCCCTTTTCCCCCTTTGCACGCCCGTTTCTCCGTCCCCCGAACGTGGAAACAGCCCTATCTATGCTTCTATCTTGTCTGCATTCCTCGGGGTATTACTCGGACGGGCGTAGCACGATTTTCCACGAAGCTTCTTCGCGAAGTCGACGGTTGTTCCTTCACCTACCTCTGTCTCTCTCCTTCGTTTCTGTTCGCGAAACGAGCACGGCTGGCCCGCAAACTCGTTCAAATCCCGATGCGGCCCCGGGAACAGCGCAAACCCATTACGGATTCATCGTGCGCCATTAGCTAATTCTTCCCTGCTCTCCTAACGTCTTCCTTTCCGCGCGCTCCCTTTTACCGTTCCCGATGCGGTTTCCCCAGGCGTCTCACCCTCTCGCCGCGTGTCTTCTCCTCTCCTCACTCTTTCGCTCGTCTCGCGCCGCTCTTATCCCAGACTCCCACGCTCCTATCCCGATGGAGCTCTTCGTCAGCTCTTCCAGGACCCTCTTTCAGCGAGTCCTGCGGCAGGCTTGCCGCGGCGGTTCACCGAAACGCGAGAATGATTCGACGATTT
>KQ435736.1:429396-458881 GCA_001276565.1 Melipona quadrifasciata
TGGGCGGGATTGTTCGCCTGTCGGTAGGAAGCATCTTTCGGCTGCTCGTTCGAGCTGGTCTTCGGGGAACCAATTACTCGGAGATTTGCACGTTTCTGGCTACGTTTCGAGAGGGTTGGTCGAACCTCAATGCGGATTGTAATTTATATTCAAACTGCAAGGAACTACCCCGAAGAACGCGTCACAGACAATCTTCTCCATCTCCATCTCGAAATTTGTAAATTTGATTTCAACTCGCTCGTATTCGGAAAATTCCAAAACGTCGACGAATAAAATTGCAAGACCTTGGTGTTTCTCGAAATCGCAGAATCAGCCGTGAACTCGATTAGGATCGCCGTGACGAATCGTACCTCTGTTCATTGATGGCCCGTTACGCCACCAAATGCTAATTAGTTCATTCACGGAGTCGGGAGCCGTGAACGGAGCGGAGGATCGAGCGAATGGCAAAAGGGCTGCCGCGTGATTCGCCACGGTTTGCACGCGAGGATCGGGAACAGCTTTGTCGCACGGTGGCGCGTAAATAATTAAGAAATAGCTCAGGACCAACTGCTCTCTCTCTTTCTCTCTCTCTTCGTTTATCCCCGGACTGCTTTACCTGCTCTAATTACGAATTTTTCGCCAATATCTGCCGCCAGGTAATTTAGCCTCCCAATTTATATAAAATATCGCACGGCTAATGAAGCAATTTGAGGCTGTCTGCGCGCCTAACGTATGGAGTTCGGCTCACGTCGTTGCAATGAAGAGAGAGAGAGAGAGAGAGAGAGAGAGAGAAATCGGGGGTGGTAGAAGGAGGACTTAACTTACAGAGATACCCCATTATAGCGCCGGGCATTAACATTCCCCCTTACGTTCCCCCGTGAACCGATGAAAATCTCCATTTGACACTCGCCGCAATGCGATCCTTTCCCTTTTCGCGACACCCACCCGTCTGGATTCGACTTAACTGGTCTCGTCGTGCGAAATAAATTGCTCTTTATGGGATTTCGAATTTCTGTTTAATTGTCCTCGTGTCGCTGCTGAACGACTCGATACTTTGAAAGCATTGGTTTCGACAATATTCTATTTTAATATTCTATTTGTATTTAATTTTAAGGTCTTTTTTTTATTAATAACTCGTGAAACTCGAAAGAATCTTATAGAATAGCGAATATTTGTAATTTGGAAAATTCATCGAATCGTTCAAGTCTCTTCAGAATTCGAAAAGGAAAAAGAAAAGAAAAGAAAGAAAAGACAAATAATCTTGGACGTGATGACAGTTGTGCGTTTTTTCCAAGCGCAGCATCTCGCCGGGTTCCGCCGGCTCGTCTAGACGACGCGGGTCACTTAATTGAGAGGGAAGCACGATCGCTATTCGTGCGCGTGACAGCGTGAATTATTTATGCACGCGTGAACCACGTGCCGTCATTGACGCGGCCGTCACGCCGACAGGCCGCGAAGGAGCCGTTCAAAACGACGAGAGGTGCTCGGCCGCCTCCTGCTCGTGACGTTTTCATACCTTCGAGTGCCGCGAATAAAAAATAGTCTTATCGCGAAAATTCTCCTCCCGCTCGATCGCTGGCTTCATTACGACGCGGCCTGTGCACACCACTGCGCTCTCCATTGTCCTCTCCTTTCACTTACTTCACCATCTGCGCCAAAAAATTACTCGTCAAATTCGCTTTCCGGGAAGTTCCATCTTCGTTATAAAATAAATCGACCAGAAAAGATTGGTGGAAACTTACTACTTCGTTGTCTGAAGTTCTCTGGAATTCCAACGGAACGTGATTCTCGACTGAACTTGAACTTAATTATAGCGTAGCGTCACCGGCGATTCGCAACAATTTAGAATGCCTTCAAACTTCCTCATTAACAACTTGCTCTTTATTTCTCACCAATTTATTTCCAATACCTTCGCAAGTAGTTTGAGTTTTCCACGAGTCGTCTATAATCCAAGTATTTATCCGATCCGATCTCACGTGTTTCGTTTGATCATCCCGAACTCGGTCGTATACGCCGTACACCTTTCGTGTTTGGATTCGTTTGAGATCGTCTCGGAGCATGTTTGCGCGTGCTGGTTGCGACGGAACGAGCGGCTGGCCGTCAAATCGAGCTTAACGTCCTGGCGACTTCTGTTATTTGTATACACTCGCTGGCTAATGGAGCAGTTACAGCGTGGTCGCGACGAAACGGGCGAATAAATCGGCCGATAGTGGCAGGCGCGCATCTAACGAGACGCTGGACGTTTCGTCGCGAGAAGGCGCGTCGTTTACGACGCTGCATAATTCCTTATTTACAATCCCATCGTGCGCGCGTGCAACGAGCAATTATCGCTTATGGATCATCGAACGTTGGCCTCTTCCGTAAATCTGCCGTCGGGTCGTTAATCGTGCTTACGGTTTCTTCGCAATTCCCAAGCATTAATCCTCGTTGGATTCGTTGGACAAACTGGTCGTTAGAGTTTCTTTTTCTCTTTTCCTTTTTTTCTCCTGCCGATCGTTTGGTTTCTGGTTTTGTCGTGTCTTGCTAGACTCGAGAGTTGGCTGAGTATGCCTCCTGCGGAATGAGATAATTTGCATACTGCAAGCTCTCGGAATCGTAAAGAACGCCGTCGTCAAAGTCTCTGTAAAACAGCGTCGTTTCGAAGAAAATTGACTGTAGCCTTATATAAAGTCTTTTATAGAACTATAAATTTTTCCGATACAATGACTTTATTGGTCTAAAATTATTCGACCGTGATTAATTCCCGCACTCGCGAAAATTTCCCCGGCTTACACGTTCGCGTCCAAACGTCAAAATGCCAGTTCTCGAAGACCACGGACCGAACGTTTCACTGACCCAGTGCAACCCTTGCAAACCCTTGGAGACGCGGCGGCACGCGCGAGAATCACGGTTCGTAAAGCACCGAGCGGACGATCGGGATATCGCTCGCGTGGCAGGTTGCTCGTCGTCGAGAGCGGCTCGTAAACTTGATCCCTGTATAATTTTCAATCGGGCCAAGGATTTGACGACCTCGTCACGGTGCCACGTCTATTCGCTTCGGGCGGCTTCCGTCGTCCCGCCGACTCCATCCAAAGATCCATCGTCTGCTTCCTCGTTCTTCGTCTCGCGCTCTTGCTCGATTTTCGTGGGGGGCCGCCGAGATAAGGGACGAATGACGAGGTCGCAACGACCGGTAAAAAGGTGATCTCGGCCGGATAATGCCTCGGGAACCGGAGGCGGAGGAGCTTGAGGAAACTGCGACTGGAGACGGCTCCCCGGCTCCCTCGGGCGTCGGGAAACGCCGTTGCCTGCGGAGACCGTAAAAAGACAATACCGTTCTCGCGCCACAAAAGAGCCTTGCCACCGAGTACCATTTACCAGCGAGGGTTGCGCCGGTTCCCCGCGCGCGCGGACACCCACCGACTGATTTCAATCCTCCCACCTTTTTCTTTCTTCAGATTTTTTTCGTTTCTCTTCGAGTCCTCCGACTTCTCCGTCATCTTTCCGACGATCAGCGAAATTTCATCGCTCCCCGAACACGAAGATCTTGCTAGTGCGTTTGCAACTTGTTTGTAACTTTCTATTTGCGAGTCGACGAATTGTACCGTCACTTCCTTCGCGATTCTTTAAACGTTACCGGGACTTTCGCTCGACGCAAGTTCGTGGATTTTTTTTGAATTCAAGAATTTTTCAAAAGCAAATTAGCGGATTGTGTCTTTCTGAATCACCCCTGATCGCGAAAAGAATCGACTTTTATTTATCGGCGCTATTTCGCTCTACTCGAGTCGCGATCAAGTTATTCGTGGAAACAATCTCGTTTCAACGAGAAGGAGAAAAAACTTGGAAGCTGAGCTATACGAGCTTATACTTTCGCCCGAATGGCAATGAAGAAAAAATGTAAATTTAGAGATACGATCGATGTGGAAATGATTTTCTCCTCTTTTCTTCTTCCTTTCTGTCGCGAGACAAAGTTGCACCGGCTAATTAAACGAAGCCATGCGCGTCCCGTTTGAGCCGATTAGAATCTCTCTGCGCCCGGAGTTTTATCTTCGATCGCGTAACTAACCGAATAATTCTCTTTTGTTCCAGGTAAGTGTGAATGACTTCGTTTCCGAGCGTGGCGTGGGCCGTGACTCATACGGATCGTGAGTATCCACGGCGTTATTACAATTGAGCGTAACACGCTGATCGCCGCGCCCACTTCCCTCGTGATTACCTCGCCGATCGCGTCGTTGCTCGAAACTTTACGCGGTTCCACGGAATCCAGTTACAGCGCTACGTCTCGCAACACGTCAAACGCTCTGACGCTGACACGCCGTAAGATTATAAAACACGTAGATCAAGCTGTAAGAGCGCATTTAGAATCTGGAATACCGTTTTTACGTTTATTAGTCAATTTTAGAGAGAGAGATCTCGTGTTTCACGAGCGTCAAAGTGGCCATCAGCGTGGATTATCTCGCCGAGTTTGATCGTCTAATGAAATTGTTTTCTTTCTTGGCACTTTAACGCTTTCTTCGTTTTATTGCAATTTCATTGAACCGTCTATTTAGATTCTGTTTTAAGAACGATGATAATCTTTCAAAAACAGGAAATACTTTACTAAAAAGAAAAAAAGAAAAAAAAAATAGATTTACATATTCTAAAACTACAAATTTTATTTATTCCCGATGCAACAAGATCGACAAGGAGAGCGCGTCTCGATAATCGCGAAGAGTAGAATTCCAAATCTTTGTTACCCCCGCAAGGTCTCGTAATTCTCTGGTCGTCGGTAATGGCTCAAAGAGCCGTCGACGCGATCGACTTCCTATCGAGGCCCTAATGGCAGTCGGAAATTAAAATGCGATTCGAGGAGCTCTCTCGCGCGTTTCCCTCCTCGCGCGAGGCGGGGCACCCTCGCCCGCCCCTGGCGGCGGCGGCCGGGGGCGTCGGGGGTTGGCGGTGGTGGCTTGATCGCATTTAACTTGGACGCTCATCCGTTGATTTCATTAAACGATAACCGGCGCGCAACTTTAAACCCGGCTGAGAGTAGCGACGCATACGAAATCACGGCGCCTCGTTCGGCGGTAGGCAAGAAACGCGCGGCGGGGTTGGGAGAGGGAATTGGTTCCGAAGGCGCGAAACGAGGGCGGTTCTGAAATACCAGAGGCGATACATTAACGACCCGTAATGACATCGGCGCGAAGGGAGGCTAGATAAAAAAGACATTAGTCATTCGGTGTCGGTGTAATTGCATCTAGACTCGACTGATCGCAATCTCCGCTCTTTAATGAAATATAGAGCGCTCTCCGTCCTTTCCCGTTTTTTCCACCGTTTTCTTTTTCTTTTTTTCTTTTCCAGCTCGATCTTATCGCGAGTGGAAACTCGTCGTTGCGAATAATTGGTCGTAATTTATAGCCGGGCTTAAAAGCGTGGCTCGTCCGCGTCTGAGAAGATCGAACTTTGTACTTGCAAATTCATGGATACATTTTCCAAATTTACTCTTAATATATCCAATATAATCTCGACATTTCGAACAGATGGTTTTTCAATCGTTGAAAATTTTACTTTCCCGTTACCGATTCATTCGACGATGGAGTCGAATAAAAATTAAACTTCCGACGGATCGACTCCTATTCCCGCTGTCTAATCGAGCCTTCTAATTGCTGCTAAAGGTACGGTTAAATATCTTATCGAAAGATCGGGAGAAGGACGGGCAGGTTTCAAGCGAGAATATCCAGACGCGCGGTTATTACCGATTATGTAGTCGAGGATTCATCGATCAATTTCACCGTGTGTTCTCCACGGTTCTCTGGCTAATGACGTTGTTAGCGGCCCTGTTACCATTATTCCGTCACAGCGCCGCGGAGATTTATCGAATTCGGCGGGTTACCGTGGGTGTAACGCGTTTAAATGTTAACGATGGCGCGCGCGTCCAGGTGTCCGCGTGGTCGCGAGTAATTGATTCTACCCACACGAGGATTTTACTCCTGCCGCTAAGAGGCTACTGCCGCGTCTCGCGTTCGGGATGTAGCCCGTAACCCCGTCGAGCAAATCGCCGATCTGTTCCCACGTTTTCTCGCTATCCACGCGTGCGAGTCCATCTTCCTCGGGAGACGCGTGTGGGACGGGAGCCAGCGGTCTTGCTCGTTCCACGGAGGCGAGGAAAGTGGCCACTTTCATCGCGCGTATCGTTTGAAGCTGGACGGATGATTTTTAGAAGCTCGTGTCCCCACGTGTTTGCGAGAGGTGGTACCTGTTGTTTTAAAAGCTCGAACTAATGACAATGCCGCGCGACGACACATTGTGCTCGTGGATGACGTTTCGTGGAGTATGCAAAATTAACGATGCGACGATTGTACGGAAATAGCGTGGAACGTTCAATACCTACGCAGTCGTTATTTCTTCAATCCTTGAGATTTGTGCAGAGCGATGACGAACCGATGGATATCTTCTTCGTACGACAGTCGATGAAACTTCATTTAGAAAGAATGAAATTTTAATTAGTAACCCGAGTGATCTCTCTTCGTCCAAACAGAGACTTGAGTCGGTGCGATTGTACCTTGTTCCTGCGATCGAGCGTTAATCGCGTTAAGCTTAGCCAAACTTGGAAAAACACGGCCGGAATGTCGAAGAGGACCGACTTGCCGCGAGAAGTGGAGCAACGTATGACGAGCAATCCTGGTTACACCGGCTGGCAGAATCGCATTACCAGTCAATCTCGTCTTCCGTTCGTGTCGAACAATCGGCGAAGCGCGACCGAACCATTAAATCCTCCCTCGTTTACCGTCGTACGAGCAGCAAGCGGCGGAACACGGTCTCGTTACGAGGTCTGGCTGCGAGACAAGTTGACAAGACTCTCTCTCCTATCCGAGCAAAGTCTAATTAAATCGAGCAGCATCGTAGATACGCGTCCATCTTCGATTTTCATCTCTCTCTCTCTCTCTCTCTCTCTCTCTCTCTCTCTCTCTTTCGCTCTTTCTTTCTGCGGAATCGCCATGGAGCTGCTTTGGTCCCGAGACGGCGGAAAACCGGCTAATAAATTATTATCGCGCGCGGCTGCGCGGAGAGGGTCGGAGCGGCGCGATCGCCCGGAGCCTCTCCGCTTGAAACGTGACTCTCGCGGCGCCGTTCGCCGTGTATAACAGAAACCAATGTTTATTTAATTGGACGCCCGATTCGCGTAAATAGTCATCGATTTACAGCTCTCGACGTGACCGAACCTGTACCAATTATTCACGCGATCGTCTCCTCGCTTTTTTTCGTTCCACTCGCCGATCGCTGTTTTTCATGATTCATGTCGTCGATCGATTTACAGGAAGCCTCTTGCCAAGAGAAGCTAGTTTCTCTTCCTTTGACGAACACGTTGATTAGTTTTGATTTTACAAGTCTCTTGTAGCGTCGTTAATAGGTTTATCACGGCGAGATTTCACTTGAACACTGAATTTGAAGGGATAGAATTTATCACGGTAGATGGGAATTTTCATAGAAAAATTCATACAAAGTGACTGGCAATTGGTTTGAAATGAATAATTTAGATCGATCCTCGGAATCAAAAATGTAAAGATCGGAGGGTCAGTTTCTGATTCGTTGTCCAATTAAAACAAAACGCTCCTTTCTGTGATCTACGTGATAGTTTCAGCAGACCGGCAGTCCGAACAGTCGGTGATAACGATCGCATCGACGCGATTCAATTCGATTACTTTCGTCTACTTTCCTCGAGCGCTCGAGCCAATGTTTGGAGAAACGCGTTCCAGTGGATATCTCGGAAGACCAGATCGACCGCAGCGCACACCAGCCCGCAGGATTAGCTCTCGCGTAATTACCGCGAGGACACGCGTGTATCGGTTGCGTGCCTGGCGCCGTGAAAAGAAATATTACGACGATGGACGGTGCTTAGGAGTTACTCAGAGCCGGATCGATCTTAATCCAGGAACAGTGGTAGCACTCCAGTATCGGGGGGGTATTAGCTTCCATCATTCGCCGGATAGACCGTGTACGAAGCGGGAGAGAAACGGACGAGAGAGAGAGAAAGAACGTCTAGAGAAGACGTGGCGCGAGTTCGGCACGGTGCGTTACCAGGCGAAAGCACATACATCAGGCTCGTCGGCTAATCTGATTCCCTTAACAATGTGCACGCGTCGGAATCTTCTTACATCCCCCTTCTTGGCTGGCTACCGTTAGACGTCGTTGCTAGACGAGGAGAAAGAGAGAAAGAGAGTCACGCGTCCAGACGTTCGGAGCCGCTCCCTCCCTAACGTATAGATTTTGGATTTGGACCCCGGTCCAATCCGAGCGCAAACCCGCGTAATCTCGCGCTAATAACCGCGATTTATCCTCCGGCTCTCGTCTCTTTGCGTCGATTAGAGAAATCTTGGGGTTCTACAGTGATTCTTGCCGACGAGGGGGAAGAATTCGCGCGCGCGTGTGTGTGTGTGATGAGAAAACTTTCGCGATGTATAACCTCGCTTTTCGAATAATCGACGATGAATCGTTCGATGGCATTGTTGCTACCGAGAGAAGAGAAATCTCACGTCGTGTCGAGCAACGTTCTTTCGCGAGTCTTTTGAATTTCGAAACGAATCGAAGGAATCTCTGCTGTTGTCGCGCTCTTCTCTGCAGTTTGTGAAATTGATGTGGAAATTGATCAAATCTCAACGACGACCATCGGAGTAATCCAGCAAAATCGTCTCGAGTCGACGGCGATGTCGTTCGTCCGGCGATTCTCACGGGAACCGCGTCGAGATTACGCGTCCATCCCGCGAAAACAACGGCGCTCTTTCTTCGACGACGCAGCCTTGTGTACGCGCCGCGAGACAAGGTGCAGGTTGAACACCTCCCTGGTCGTAAACGTAGATTAGATTATCCCGCGCACGGGAAACCGGAAACGGTTGCTTCCAGAACAGCCGCGCTTTTATTGTCTCCGGTTCCTTGGCCCTCGTCGGAGAAGGAGCCCTTTTCGTTAATGGCGGCCGAATCGACCCACCTTTCGTCCTCGCGTTCCCCGTTGAACTCTCCGCTCCCGCGCCTAGACGAGCCGTTGTAGAAGCCGGCCGGTGCTGGAGATAACGGCCGAGGGGGGAGATCCGACCCGGGCACAAATATTTGACCGGTTAACTGGCTCCGTGTTTACCCTGTTAGAGCTGCGCTCGTGGTGCTTGCTGGCCCGTTCGTTGTCGCCGACGACTTCCTTGTGTGTATATTTCCGCGACGCCTCGGCTCCGGTACACACGCGTCGCCTCGTCGACGATAGTCGGTCCTCGGGGCGAGCTGGCGCGTTACACGCTCGCGGAGAACCGGAGCGTGGGACGTGTGTGCCGTCCGGATAACGCGCGATCGACGCCCTCCGTATTTCTTTCAGCCTGTTAAATGGCAAACTCGGATAAACCTGTTTGTCGATCCTCCTCGATGCTTCGTTCTCAACTGAAGTTCGTTTTAGATTTCAAAAACCTTGGAAATTCTCGAGGGAGAATATTGTCTACCTAACGTTGTGCGGGTTTCCTCGACTGTAACATCTCCTTTTTCTTTCAAATCATTATTTCTCGATTACCACGAATCGACGGCGGTGTTGGTTCAGTCCAGTCGTAACGACGAGCCACGAGCCCACGTGTCCCGTTGCTTCGAGTAGCAGGCAAATATGTTCAAACACGGTGGAGCAACAAACCGAGCAACACTTGGACGAACGACGACCCGTGTCTGCATCGCGTTATCCTAAGCCAACAGGCTCCGATGCCAAGTGCTCTTCATACACGGTCTCGTGCCTCCGGCTCGTAACGAATGAGAAACGTGACTTCTTTCGTTTGTCGCGCGCGTCGCCTTAATGGCACCGAGGCTCCGTCCGTTAAAGTGTAACGTGCTCGATACCGTAATTTATTATTTCGAGTCTCCTCCTGCGCGCGGCATACCTTCACGCAACAGTACCTCCGGCTTTCGAGGCTCGTAATTCGTTGTCTGCGACTCTGGCAAGACGCTCCCGACGAGAATAAGTCATATTTTTCGTTGCGAAATTCTCAGCGACGTTGAGGCAATCATCGACTGAGTTTGGAATTGACCAAAAATATTGGTCAAAATTACCAATTTTGGATGTTTCATAGGCGTGAATATATATATATATATATATAAGCTCGTAGACTCTTCTTTGTATTATTTTAACCACGGAACGAACCTTCTGTCTTTTTCGAGAAGATGTTCCAAGACGCTGCGAGAAAAGAAAGATCGAAAAACGCACCTCGATCCTCCAATACAAAGAGCGATCGAACGCACGTAGACTGGTGCCACTCGCGAATTTCTGCGATTCCCGGCGTAATGAAGCGGCGTTCTCACACGCGGGGGCGAGGAGGGGTCGCGGAAGTGGCACGCCGGCGGCGCGGCGTGTGCACGGTGAGAAAAAGTCCGGAACTCGGCGCGGTTGCTCAGCGAGTAAGGCCGTGTCTCTTGAACATGGAAACGTACTCTCTCACGCGCGCGCAGCGAGATTTAATCAAAACGCAAATGCCGCGTCGCGGGTCGTGGTACGACCGCTTAAGAGAGCGCCATCGAGCCGCGTGCCTCGCCATCTCTCGTACCTGTCGTCGAGCTACTCTCCGCGTGGAAGCCTCGTAAAGAGTCTCCGACGCTCTCTGGTTATCGCGCGCGGTACATTCTCGCCGCTTCTCCCCCGTCGGCGGAACGACGATAATAATTAAGGATTCTCGGCGAAACGATGCATACGTACGAAGCTTGCCGAGGCGGGAACAATTTTCGTCGTGCAACAGGATTTGCCATATTCTCTCTCTGTTCGTTTCCAGTAGCACACGGGCCAATAAGGAAACTGACGATTCGCGCTCGTTTTGTTCTCGTTCCCGCCAACGACTGGTTTAAAATGTGCGTTCGCGTGCGAACGGGGAATTATGGTACCCGGGGTTTGGACCAAGTTCGCACGATGTAGCAAGTTGGCGGTTGAGAGACTGATAAGGAACGTCAGACGTCCACGGTGTTCGTGGAACTTTACGATCGCGCTGATGGATTCAAGGATTTACGAGGGAAAGAATTGAACGCGCCGCTTTATCCGAGGCGAGAGAGACCGGCACGCGGTATCGCGGGATTACAAGCGTGTCCCGGGGGTGTAAGACGCCGCTTGTAAGACAGTTCATATATGCTCTGAGAAGAAACAAGCGTTCAGCATATTGTTTACTTTGGAAACTTTGCCCAGGCGAAAGCTCGGCAAACTCGTTACACAGGGGCGAACGGGTGGAGCCGTTTTAGCCGAAATTTACATAACTTGGCGCGCCAGCGGCCAACAGGGTGCCTTGAATTCGCGATTCTTTCGACGCGACTAAAGTCATCTTGCAATTGTTCGAAGGATAAAAAGCGAGATTCGCTCTAAACGCAAGGTTTCCTCTGTCACTTGTCAAATTGTTTAAGAAGAAGAGAAGAGTAAAACTGACGAGTCGAAAATATCTTGTCCTCTCGACGATTCGGTTTTTACGTTAAACGCGGGTCGACGAGGTATAATCGTCGAGAAGAGAAGATCGAGACGCTGTCGGCAGTGCGCACCGCGTTCTTACCGTTACGTTCACCTGGCCTCTCAGCGAGCGAGAGAAGGCGAGGAAGAGATCTCTCACCCGTGCTCCCGGCGCTCGTTATCGCTCGCAGGTTCATGCCAGCGGACAGTTAAGGCCCCTGGTCCGCTGCTGGATGTTCGAAGCTATAAATTCGACTCCGATATATAACTCCGGAGGAGAAGGAATCAATGGGATGAGAAATCGAGGGACTGGGACGGGGGATTCGAAATGATTCGAGGTGGTTAAGCGGAGGTGTGCCTGAACCAGCCTACCTTTTAACGCTCTCTTCTCGCCCGTTTCATCGCCCTTGCGATGAAACACGCACGCGGCCCATTACGGACAACACCTTGGTTCTACTCTATACCGTACCTGTGGGGACTTTTTGATCGCTCCACTCGAGCTATTGTCGACCGTCACTTTCCTAGATCGGAACGAACGTTTCACAGAATAATTACGTAATAATTGTTTTTACGATCGAATTCATTCGGGAGATTGTTCGAGTATTTGTACCCGATGCTTTGGAGTGAATCTGAATCTTGGAATTCAATCGGTACTCGGCTCGAATGGCGAAACGATGGACCGAGCGTGGCGATTTTCCCACGTTTTAGGGGTTGTCGCTCATTGTCACGGGAATAGACGTTCCTCTCGTTGTCTCGGCTCCCGATCTCTCGCTATTTCGGGTCGTAGTCTCCCACGCAAACTGGGACGAGCCTCGATTCGACAACGGTGGCCAGTTATCTTTGATCGCGTCTGAGATGCTCCCCTTGCCTGTCCTTCTCCTTCCATCAGCCTCCTCCCTCCCTTTTAACCCTTCGTCAACTACAAATTTGTCCACGAATATCCATTTGTCCGGAGTTGTTCTCGAAACGACGAAGAACGACGTCCTCGTCTGTCTGTAACGGCAACTCTGCGTTCTTCCACCAAATTATATTTCGCGTCTGATCATCCTGACCTTATCTCCCATCAACCGGGAGGTCGAGTTCAATCTGTCGAGGAGTTGGAATTCGCTCGTGAACAAAGCACGGTCGCGCGAAGAAAGGCGCGAGATACAAAGTCTTGGAAGGTGTAACCGCAGCCACGCCCCAATTAGGTTTCAGCAGACGGTTTACGGGTGTAGCAGGGTCGGGGTATTTATGATGAGAATGTCCGCACCTGTGGTGACACTCGCCACCGAGCGGCTAGCAACCCCTCCTGGAGCAGAGCGCGAGTGTTTTATGGCGCGTAGATAGCCTCACGCACACCTTCCTTCTCCGGCAGCATTAGCTACAGCCAGGTGATATATGACGCGTATATTGCTCTTGGTGAACGGCGAACCGCCGCGAGCCACTCTATCCTCGCACGATCCTATATCCACGTCGTCGCTTATTTCTCGGATACCCCACCCCCGCCGTCCTAGCGCTGCAAAGTTTTCGCGATGGAAGCGAGGCTGGACCGATAGAGTTGCTTCTCGTTCGATTTTTCCGTCTACGTCGCAAGTTTCGCAGAAATGCGGTGATAATTTCGTCGTTTTATCCGTTTATTCGTACGCTTACCTCTGGTTCTCTTCAGACTTTTTCTCTTTTTAGAATTTTCCAAAAATAGGGGGATCGGTCAGTGTTTTCGAATGTGGTCGAGATGCTTTTAAATGCTTGAACGACAGTTTTCCAAGAGAGAAGGTTTTGGCCAAGAGTCGAGGTTCTTTTGTCAAAATATGAAAGCAGCTGCGTACGTCGAGATGCGTCGGTGAGTTTGTTTCGAGAAAGGGGAACAGGGGTTGGTCGCGTCTTGGCGCAGCCCTTCCGTGAGGAAGCGTTCGTGACGTCACGGGTGGGTGTCCGTCCATCACTGTCAGCCAAGAAAACTCCCCGACAACATCCTCCTCCGGGTAGAAAATTGATGGCTTTATGTACCTTGTTTCTAGTTTCGCGGAGACCCGGAATCCTCCGGCGTAACCGATCCTTTTCGCGAGGATCGGGCCATTTTCACTCGACGAGCAGAGCGAAACGTATTTGAAAAAGTATTGATCCGAAATTCTCTGCGATCTCTCAGATCAAAGTTCCACTCGTACCCTCCCCCCGATCGTTACAATATTAAAAACTCGCGCTCTATCACTTGTCATTTGCACTCCTGCTCTCTCGACGAAACAAAAAACCAAAAAAGAAAAAAAAACAAAAAAAAATCCAACTTCTCTACCGAATCCATCCCCGTGACTGAAAGCAGTGTGTATCCTCTTGCGAAAGACACTCGAATCGATAGCTGGAAAGTAATCAGGCTGGTATTCCGCGTCGCTCGACGATGAATCACGCGCTTGTGTCCCCGGCTGCGTAGGGCTTGGCTACAAGTTGCAATTCGATTTCGCGTGCTCGACAACGAAGGATCTCGACAACGAATCGCGGAGAGAGAGGAGAGAGAGAGGATGAGAATCGTTTTCCATCCGTTTCCACGGAGTATCAGCTCGCTATACGCGCTTTAATCGCATTCGAACGCAATGTCGTGGAAAATTTCATTGGAACGGAGGCGGAGGAGGCGGCCCAGCGACGCCGGGGACGTGGAGGAGGCGAGGATCGAAACAGAATGGATCCCGCTGCGACTTTGTCTCGACGTTGCGGGACCCCCAGCCGCGTTCCACCCAAAGAGAGAGAGAGAAAGAGAGAGAGAGAGGTATTTGCATATCCAGCAGTCGGGCGTCCGCGAGCTGCAATCGCGCGCGAAACTCGAAATAATATTTTTACGAGGTCGCGCGAATTGCGAGGCGTTGCGATTGTGCGCCGTGTGCGCTGATAAATGTGTATCGCGACGCGTTGCTCCTTGCTCGAGATATCTCCTCGTCCTCGTTTCGCACCGTCTATTTCTGGCGGGAAGGATCGAAGGTTTCGCAACCGCTTTCGTTATCACCGCCGCGGCGAGCCGACCGTTTCTCTTCGTACCGGCTTCGGGTCGCGTTTAGCTGTGGATTATTCTTCTTCTTTCGCTTCTTCTTCGTTTTTTTTCCCCCCTCCCTCCGAAGATTGCGCATCGATGCGATTATTAATGCAGTCGGTGCTCTGTTATGGAACTTTACATTAGGATTTATGTTTATCGATCGCGCGAGAGGTGAAGTTCTTTTTTTAAAGTTCACGCGGGGGGCGTGCAAGGCGTTCTTGCACTGTATATCTCGCAAGTTTTCTTCCACAGTTGCGAACTTTGTGCCAAAGACAAATAGATACACATGGGTAGACGTAAGCGTTGAATAAACAATTCCACGACGTTGGAAACTAAAACTGCGATGCACGAAACTTGGGGTTGCAGCCGTGTCGTGGTCACGGCGTGCGTAATATCTATTGAGACACTCGGCAAATGGATTACGATTAACCTTACAATTCGTCATTGTCGTGCGCACCAGTCTCTCTAACGATAAATATTCAACTCTCGAAATCAAAGTGTATCCTACACTTTGTACTCCTCGCTTTAGAATATTATTGAGCGCACAGCTGAAACTTGCGAAACCGTTCGATTTACGTCGGAGCAACGCGTCGCGATACACATTTATGGCCAAAGGTGTGACCAACGTGAACCGTTCGTTCGCACACGTACCACTCGGTTAGAAATGTCTCGCAGCCTCTGTCTCTCGATCCTTTTTCCCCCGAGAGCGGTCGAAAGACGTCGCCGATCTCGCGTATCGCGGCCGAAGCTTTGTGAAAATGGAAAACTGAGCTCGACGCGCGAATGGTAATTTCCCTGGACGAACGCGCACGTGAGGAGGCCGTTTAAAGCCATTGAAGCCAAAGTCTTCGGCGGAGTATGCTGAGTCTGGAATTTTGTTTGTCACACCTGTCCGCTCTAAAACGAAACAACTCGTTCCAGGTGTACAGTACGGAATGAAGTGGCCGTTAAACGTTAAACAAACGCGAAGAATTTCGCAGGCTGCTGCTTGGTTGCAACGACGTATTCCTTATCCAGATTTTTCAAGTTGAAGATTAATCAGGTTGCTAGACCGAGGAAGATCCGACATCTTCGTCGAAATTATATAACGGGCGAATTTTTATGGTAACGCGTGTCGTGTAGCTTCCTTCGCGCCTCGCAGCGAACAAACCGACGCGGCTTGCGAAGAGGTCTGGACGAGGCAAGGAGGATGTCCTGGACGAGCGGGCCGGGCATTTACATTTACAACGAGACTGATTGAATCTCGATTGAAAATCCACTTAATCGACGACGCGCGCCGTTGCGTTTATTGCCGGCGAAACTGACCGTCCGTGGTGGGCATCTCTTTTTAGAATTAACCAAGTTCCTACTAGCTTGGACTGAAGTAGTTTCCGCGAGGAAATCGGAGGAGCTAATCTGTTTAAAAATGGAGAGAGAAAAATTGATTTCTATCCCGTATCGAAAAGTTCCGTGAACGATGGGTAAAAAGCAGCAGAGGCGGCCAAAGGAGGAAGTCACCCCCTCGGAACAGGTCGACGCGCAAGAAATCCGGCGTCGATCGCGAGACGGATCGGAGGAAGGAACGGGCAGAAGGAGAGACGCGTGTCGCGGAGCGGCGAGATAAATCTGGTCGCGAGGCGAACGTCCCGCTATGGGAGCGCATTCTTTCAAGGTGCACCGGCCGCGCAAATATCGATCCATCAATACCACCCAATGCGGTGAACGGAGGCTGGCGCGGTCCCGCGATCCATCCGCGATTCCACTCGAGATCGATCCGTCGATCGATCGATCGATCGTTGGTTGGTTGGTTGGTTGGGTTCCTCGCGGGGAAGAGGAGAGTTGGCACCGGTTGTGTGCCGGCGCGGCGGTCACACAATTTGCAGGATCGGCTCTCGGGTGCCTCGTGCTCTCGCCCCACCACGTGACCACGTGGAGAGGACTGGCGAGCAGCGCGCAAAAAATCGCTCGTTAATTGGGATCAAGACGTAACCCCTCGAGCACGCGGACGTATAGGGACATGGCGCGGTAGTTACACGTATCCCACAGGTACACCGGGACGGGTGCCTTCTGCGGATCACGCACACATCGGTCCGCGCACCGCCTGTACGTAAGCGCCGCTGCCACGGGAAATAACAAACGACGTGCGATCCTAATTAATTACTTGTCCGCTAATTACTGTAATTATATGTTGCCACACCCGCCCGACCGCCCCCCTCTCTCTCTCTCTCTCTCTCTCTAATTCTCTGCTATCTCTCTGGACGCAGGAGAAGAGACAGAGAGAGAGAGAGAGAGAGAGAGAGAGAGAGAGAGATTTGTAGCGCTCTCGCGTGTCTTCGCGCCGCGCCGATCCGCCGGCCGTTTCATCGTTTCACCTTTCCTCCCTCGATAACGACATCACGGATCCTCGCACCTATGCGCCGCGTTCGCGTGTCGCGGTTAACCGTACTTTCGCGCGATTTATCTGCGCTTGGTCCCTCCGGTTGCTCGGGCGAGAGGGTGGTTTGATCAAAGACGGAGGAGTACACCACGCTGGAAATTGGAAATTAAAATTCACTTTGTGTCTTGTTAGAAAATTGCTGATGTCGATGGTCGAACGTGGTCAGGTTTTCTGTAAGAACGCGCACGGGTTTGGAAAAATTTCGGACTGGCCGAGCGCTAAATTGGCCCGTCGAGCAGCGCGCGCGGCAAGAAATATGACAGCGGATCCGGGACGCCGATGATCGGAGTAAAGGCTCGAGGGCGGTTGCCCGAGCGACAGGTGACACTGGCAAAAAGCCACCGTCTCCAGGATTACGAAAGAGCCCCGGTGCTGTTTTCATACTTGGCCTGACGAGAGGACCGTCCGATCGAGGCGACTTCTCGGCCGCGTTGGAAACGAGCTGGCCGACGAGAGCCAGGTCGAAGAAAACGTGAGACGCGATGCGCGGCCGTGGACAAGGGAAGAAAAAGGGAAGAGGAGTAGAGGTCCGTCTGCCTCTGCGTCTCCAATTAACCGACCTCCAGCGACAAATTAGGTCGCGTCTGCTACGTGGCTGTAACGACCGTGTGTACGCGTTCGCGACGGACGAGCCTCCGACGCCGCCATCCTTGGATCTCTGAGGGAGAAACGCGTCCTTGGGAGGATCGGAGGAATCTATTCCGCGCGTGACCGAGTGCTCGGAGAATTTTTCCACTTGTCGTCGCTTGGTCCGTGGAAGCCGCAGCGATTTAAAGACGCGCTCTCGAGGAGGATTCATCGATCGAGTATGACGTTGTTTAATGATAAATTCCGTCGATCGACTCTCGACTTGTCGAGAGGAAGGAAATTGTCGTTGTCCAATTGGTCGGGGAATTTTCCAATTGTCTCTCGGTTGTCGTTAGTCACTCTTGTAGAATTATCGCGACGCTGTGCCTGATTCAATGCGAAATTCCTGGATCGTTACAAGGGAGAGTCGGAGAAATCTGCCGCATGATCGATCGGCCGAGGAATCTCGCAGTTGGCAACGACCGCCGATGGAAAGGTGAAAGATACAAGGATCTTTGTAGAATATTACGGTTCACATCGATTAAGCGCGAGAGACAAGTTCCTGAGAAGAGACGACGATAATCCGGCGACCTCACCGGTCCGCGGTCGTCGTTAAGTCGGGAATAACGACGGCAATTTCAATAATCCGAAAAATATAACATTAACGTGCGCACGGGGAAGAGAAAGAAAAGCTGGCGCACACGGTACACGGTTCACGAGGGGAGTTGGGGGGAAGGGACGAAGGGAAGACAGGATGCTGGGGCGAGGAACGAGTGGAAGAAGCGCGAGCGAGAAAGGCCGAGAGACCAGTCCGGGCAGACAGTGTGGCACGCAGAGTGGTATAGTTGCGGCATTAACCTCTCGGTGGTGTGTATGATTGGGCCGGCAGATGTCACTCGTTATGTAAATGCCCGAGTGTTTACGAGGAGACACCTCCGGTAACTAGCACTCTCGACTCGCGGCTTCGTCGTAATGATGCGCTAGAGATCTCTCTTTTCGTCTTTTTGCCTGTCCTTCCGTTCCTCGCGTTGCCTGGCCTCCTCCTCGTTCTTCCCTTGGCAACCACGCTGTACCCGGTCGTTCCCTTGTTCGTCAATATCCTTCGGCGAACGGCTCTGATTGCTTTCGCTCGGGCAAAATGATCGGCGATGCGTCTGACCGAGCCTCGGCTCTATCCGCCCTGGCAAGACGTTCATTAACTTTCCACCCCCCCCCCTTTTTTCGTGGCACGTATCAAAGTTCAAACTCGAGACGCAAGAAGGTGTTTGAGGCGATGAAATCTAAAAAAGAATGAGGATTGTTTGAATAATAATAATACTTTCCTCGAAACGAATGGCAGAGGTGGGTTGATTCTCTAGTCAATGGACTCTAGCCGCCGATTGACGAATTCCATTCTCCGCCGAGGATGTAGAGCGCAGTTCGTTCAACCAAGGTTAAAATTAAAAACCGCCCGAACGTGTTAAAATTAGTCATCGATTCATTACGGTCAACTTTCACTCGCGGAATTTCATTAAGGATCCCCGCTGTCGATACTCAATCTCCATTCGAGTTTGCACTCAGTTTGTACGCTGGAGAAACGCTCTCTTTTCGCGAAATTCGTACGTCGAATAATTCGGGTCGATCCCTTAGAATTCCGAAGTAGCCTCTTTCGGATGTCGTCGATTCGAGGCGATTCGAGCGTTCTTCGAAACTTTTCCTTCGATGTTTTTCGCGCGGGAACAGACTTCCATTGATTCGTTAAAAAAGAAAAGTCATCCGACGAACGTTTGTGCAAACTCGCACTTTTACAAGAGATTCGTTTCGGTGTTTTCACGACCACACTCGCATCGCAAAGATTCGCAGTTTACAATTAAATTAATCTTCGCGCCTCGAAAATTAAATTTTGCAATTCCGCATATGCCCAAGAGGCAGTTTCCGTAATGAAACGAGAGAGAGAGAGAGAGAGAGAGAGAGAGAGAGAGAGAACAAAATGTTTAAAAATGCTTTATTGCGAGGATATTGTCTGCGGAATGACCTCTCCACCGAGATGAAAGTCCATTTCATTATTATTTCTCGCGCGCCAAGGAATCACACACGCGTGTACATATGTCGCTCGAACAGAAACGGCCTTTTTACAACGTGTAGCTGTACACGTTCAAGAAACACGCGAGATAACATCGCGAACTGAAACGCGTTAAAACCGAAATAAAAGAATGGTCCACGAAATGGTGGCCGGTTTAATCACCGGCGACAGCAGCCCCGTACAAATCAAAGCGAATTAGCCGGACAGAAAGGCCGGCGTTAGCAAACAGCCAATAAACCACGAATTTTCAGATAAGCGCAGAGAATAGAAAGGTTTTTATTGGCGATCGTACAGCCGGGACCATAAATAAGGCCTCGTTCCGTGTAAATAGCGCCTCAACTCGAAGAACTGCGAGAGGACCTGACAGAGGAAGAAGGAGAGAAGGAACAGAGAGAGAGAGAAAGGCCAAGGAAAGAAGAAACGTTGTTCGCTGGTCGCGATATCTTCACACGCGAGAGCGCTCGGCGCGAGAGTGTGCGACGCGCTCAACAAGGGGCCCGGGGATTTCGCGTCTAATTGCGTTAGATAGCGACGGCCTTATTAATAACGTCCGCGACGAAGGGATTATCCCGCTAGGAAGATATCCAGGAACGAAGGAAACGAGTCGCTGCTTGCGGCGAACAGCCGGCAGATAGTGGACACGGCATTTCACTTAATGATAACCCGTCTCCTTTCGCTCTTCCCCCGACTCCCTCGCCTTCCTCGACCTGGACGATCCGGAGGACCGCGAGAAGACCGGACGGACTCCTCCGACTCTTCTTCTTGTTCTCCGTCCGTCCGACTCCTATCCTGTCCTTGCTCCTATCGTCAGCACCGATCTCACCGACGCAGAAACGCCGTATCGCGACTCCTTCTTCTCTCCCCCCTCTCTGCGAATATTGCTTTATGGCGAATATTCTTGTAGGTCACCGGAGAATAGACGCAACGTAACGTAATTCTCAATTGGTATTTTTATATCGTTTCAAGTTGATCGAACCTTTTCTTGGTCATCGTTGGCGTTAATTTGATTTAATTTCAAATTCGTTGCTCAATCGGAGAAACTAAATTCTAAGATCATCCCAGTTAAGGGTTTTCAAAGTGAAATTTCGTCGACGAACAAAGACGCGTCGCTCTTCGAGAACTTCAGAACTCGACGAGTTTCGTGTCGCTGTATCAGCGTGCAACAGGGAAAAGCGTTTCCCACGGTCAAGACCGGATAACGCGTATCCGAGCAGAAAGCGAGGCGTGTCGACGGATCTGTCCTTTATTTTTTTCTTTTTTTTCCGCCGACCGTTCGGCCATCCCTTTCCACGAAAGTCGAGGATCCTTTCGTGGCGGGAGTGCCTCGACATAACTCGACATACCGGAGGGAGGTGAGGATTTGCATGCGCGTGTGAAATCACCCTTGGTATCTCGTTACACGGGCCGTCGTTGCGACGTCGCGACGACGGCCACGAGCAAACGGATCGCGATGCCCTCCCGATCTCTCTGGTCCTTAAAGATCGTCAATGCAACATTGACAAACTAGGTATGCAAATACCTACTGCAAATGCCCGAGGGTAACGGCCGGCGATCAAAAGTCATGTAATGATATGGCCACCATCAAGGCGAATGGCCGTGGCGTGGGTGTAGCGGACAAGAGGAGGACAACCGCGAACGGTGCGAGCGAGAAATCGCGACCGAGCGACCACGTTGCCGACCGAGGATCGTTTCGCAGCCGCGTCAACGCGCGCCAGTCCGATATCTTGGCACCGAAAGAATTTATCAAGTCGGATCCGGTGATCGACTCCGGTCGGGGGCTCGGGTCGTTACCGGTCAGAATGGAATGAAGGGACGCTCGATTGACGCCGTCGCTCTCCATCCGGACGGAGCTTGGAAGGAACTTTGTTTGCTCAGCGGACGATTCACGAAACGAGATCCCGAATACAATCGTCGTTGCGCCTCCTAATTCTCGGTTTGACCGTTTGCCGGAGATACCGAAGAAGATTCGAGCTGGAAGAGAGAGAGAGAGAGAGAGAGAGAGAGAGAAAGTAGCTCCAGTAGATCGTAAAATTTCAGAATCGCGGAAAAGATTCATCGGGGATCGTTACGAGTGCTGCCGGTCTCGTAGCTAATTGCCTCTTCAATCGTGCACCGGGCCGGTTCGTTTCGAAAGGAATCCTCGCGAAACGAACGAACGAACGAGGCGGTCTCGGAGGAGATCGGTGCGTGGATCGTTTGGTTCGTTACCAGCCAACGTTCCTCGGAGAAGAGGGGCAAGAAAGAGAGAGAGAGAGAGAGAGAGAGAGAGAGAGAAAGAAAAAAATAAGAAAGAAACGGTCGCTCGTAAAACTACCAAATCGTAAAGAACGTCTCCGGGAATCATTAGTATACAAGGTACAAGTATCTTCGCATAACTAAGCGGGCGAGTAAGTCTCTCCGCCGCTCTAGCCGCGCGCAAACCGTCCACGGATAATAACGCGAAGAAGAAACTAGTCGCCTCGGAGGTTGCGGTCTCCTCCCTTCTCGTTTGCTCTCGTCTCTCTCCTCTCCGTTCCAAGAGTTGGATCGTCGGGGCACGATCGCGGCGGCGTTCCTCGCGCTGAGAGGCGGTTAGCGCAAGCAGACGCGCGCGGAATGCCGGCAAAACCGTCGCGCGCGATGCGATCGGCGCGGTCTAGCAATCGGACGCGGACAGCCGTGCGAGTCCCCGCGCGTAAATTCGAAGTATGCGGCGATATACCAGCGATCAGCGTTGGTATTTTCGCGCGAACGCGCCGCGCTATAATTGATTTCTTATTTACCGGTGGCGAGGAGCGTTCGCGGAAGCGGCGCCGTTTTCGCCGCAACGCCAACGACCGCCGCTCGTTCTCTCCCGTGCAACGAATCGGGCAGCGATATCGCCGCTTCCCACCGAGAATTCGCCGTAATTTGCGACTTTTTGCCTCCCGAGGCCTCTCGGCTATCGCCGCTACGTGATGGCGCACGCGGGCCGTCTGATGTAACCGGCACCGTGAAACTTTCAGTCATTGTTCTAGGCTGTTTTTCAGCAGCACGAGCGCATTAGGTGTTTTCTCTGTATTTTGATATCGCGTCAGATGGGAGACTCGTTTTTTCTTCTTTTTTTTCTTTTTCTTGCGACGAGAACTGCTTTCGGTGCAACGTGGAACATGTGTTTCGCCTTACCCAATTTCCCTCTGGCTAGTATCGCCAGACTGAGGATCTTGCTTCTGTCTACTTGTGGGGGTAATTTTGCAAACTTCTAAAATCATCACTGAAAGGCAACTGTTCCGACATTTTTGCCATAAAATTTTATCGATACGCAAACGTTTGAATCGATAGAAAACAAATTACACAGGCGCGATCGCTCATCAGTACCAGACAACGCCACTTCCACTCGAGGTCTACGCCACGCCTCCTCGCGAATCACGTGACCCAAATCAACCAATCGCTAATTTTCGTTGCATTAGCGTTGCATCTGAAGAGGTCCGATTCTCTGGGTTACTCCCGCTGAAATCACTTTCGGTGATAAAAAGGAAAAAAAAAGAAACGTGGAACACTCAACCACTAGTCGGCCTCTCAGCGTCCGAAAATCATTCCCAAAAATTGCTACTACATCCAGAAATTCCCTTTCACTCGGAAACTTTCTAAACTATCGGCATAAAAACTACCGCGTATCGCAGCCGGAGGCTTCCGTGTGCGGAGCAAAGAGAGAGAAAGAGAGAGAGAGACGGCGGGAGCAGCCGCGTCGTGTTGCATATTTTACATTCTGCTGACGTTCGCGCCGGACACAGTTCGTTCTCGTACACGCGGAGTGTCGGCAAAAAGTATGGTGGTTCCGTGGCGAACGGCAGTACCGGGGGCAAGGGGGAGAGGGCCCGCAGCCCGGGTCACCAGTTTTGTACTTTTTGCCCGGCGAGGCGGCGGTGGCTGGCGTGGTCGTGGTTGCGGCTGAGGCTGCCGCGGCATCGTTCGCTCAGTATGCGTGCCAGGACATCTTTTGACCCGCGAGGACCTCGTCCTTAATTTGCGATTCCGTTCGTCTCCGGACGCGCTGCCGCTTCGTTCTTTCATGCTTCTCCTTTTCAGCTCGCTTCTAGTTCAGACGGAAGCCCCTCTCGCTCGCTGCGCTCCGTTTCCGAAATTTTTCCACTCGTCACTGCTTTCATATTCTAGCGAGGTCATTTCTAGAGACCATTTAGAGGGTATTTTAAAACTGAGTGACCTCACTTGGAGGCTTAGTTCAAAACTGTATCGGTCAACTCGGTTCTCCGATTGAAACTGCAATTTTGTCTTTGATCATTTAGATTGTTGTTACATTTTTTCACAATCGCGTAACTCGGACATCGTTGAAACCTGTCTGGAATCTGCGAAAATCGCGTTCTGCACTCATCCCCCGTCGTGGTATTGCCTGATTCAAAGGCAAACATCCAAGATAAAGGGGAATGAAACAGCACACGATACACACGTGTGACACTTGAGTAATTACTACAGCGTCCTCTCGTGATTTTCAACTTTGTTAGAAAAACAGAAGAACGTTGAAAGGTTCGAGTGGTTCGATGGCTGGAGGCGGTGCACGAAGATTAATATAAAAGAGCAGGGGGAGAGGGAGATCCTCTGCAAGGATTTAACGACTCGAGCCAAGATAATTGATCAATGCGAAAGAACTCGAGGCCCGATTGTTGCAGCGATCGTGCTGACGATTGCTGGCAGCGAGCATAAAACGGTACTTGCGGTTTAATTTATGAAATTAATAATGAGAATGCTGAACCCTGGTTGGCGCTGCGTAACGCGAATGGATAGAAGAAGTGGTTTTCTCCTCGATTAATCGTTACAGTCGATCACAACGTTTCGTCGAGCGCCGAGAACTATCGCTCTGGTAAATCGAGACGATTTACATGTCCTCTTCCGTAAACACGATTTTTCCGACGTTAGAATCGAAATTATTCCGTAATACTCACGCGACAGCAACAGACACCAAACCTCAATCGATCACTCGCAATTAAATTTGTTTTCTTCGCCTCGTTACGTTAGTGCGATCTACGTAATTTCTGCAACAGAAAATCTACCTCGTGGCTAATTTTACTCGACTTTGTACCCACAGCTGAGCTATACGAGGAAAATAACTTGTTTTCGCGGTTCAATTGAACCGGGGAATGTACGATCGGGATCGTATCAAGACATATCCGCCGCGGACGAGCGCGTTCCCAAGCAGACGGAGGAACGCGCGCGTCCGCCGAATGTCGGGTACGGTGGCCGGGCCAGGCCGAAAATTTTATTTAATATGAAATAAAACGCATTCCCGCGTGCTGTGCGTGCCAACGACGACGAGAAGGGCATCGACGCGGCCAGCATCCTCCTCTCGCGCGGCCATTGTGTTTCTCCTGTTTGCCGGGCTCACTCGGCCGTAGGTATCCACGGATCGTCCCGGGTTCTCAACCTGCTCGACCTGCTCCTCCTCCCTGTTCCTCCCGCGGCCAGAGGCAAAAGACGCGGCGGAGTCGTCGGCCGCTTCCGCCACGCGAGGAAGGGCGCGAGCTACCGTGCACGCGTGAGCCCTGTTGGCACGGAATTACGTGCACGCAAGTGACGCGCACCTGCCGCGCGGAAATTTCTCGTCGCGCGGACTCCTTCGATGGACTCTGGACTCTCGTCGCACCGTTATTTCGGCCACGACGACGATCGGGGTACTCGAGGCGAGAAACAGTTTCGTTACAGTGCAGTTGGACACTTTTCGTGTATGAAAAATAAATCATTCAAAGACCTTGTTATTTGCGTACAGTCGATTTCATCTCCTCGAACTTTACCAACATCTGTCGACAACGTCGCACGTTCTTCATTCGCCCTCGGTTTCAAGAATATTTCTCACTCGCTCGATGTCCAGTCTGAGGAACGAAAGACTCCGGTCTTCTTGACGAATAAACGCGCCAGACGAGAGAGAACCCCTGACCGGTGGACGTTTCTTCGCGAGAGCCGTCCACCGGCACAAAATGTATACGCGTTGCGTAGCTTCGACGAAGGGAACACTGTCGCCACCGGCAAAAACACTATTGAGTTAATCAACTAATTTATAATTAAAATTCCACGGGACGAGCCGGCGGGAGTCTCCGGCAGCGAGCCGCGCAAGAAGCCCCAGCCAGTTTCGCGGTAATCGTCGTCAAATTCATAGAACACCAATTAACTCTTTTCATCGACGCTCTCCTCTCGGCCGGAGGTTCGTTGCCACTTCAGAGGTCCAGCTCGAGACGGGATGGAAAAAGTCGACCTAGTTCCGACGCCCGGAGTTTAGACTCGTCCCGACTGACGTTTCGTGCTTCTTGCCGCGACGTTCCTCGTTGCAGAAACCGTTGTGGGCCACGGCAGACGCGTTTCGTGGAAGAGGATCGGGCGTTCCCTCGAACGTTCCTCCGAACACGCTTCGATAATCTCCGACGTTTCGCTTTCCTTTTTCTTTTTTCCTTGCGAGCAGAGGCGGAGAAAGCGGAGTCTTCGTCCGATCGCCTCGTCGATTTATATTGGCGACCATGTGAGAAATGCGAGGAGCTGTTGGAGTTGTCCAGGAGGCAGCGCCGCTTCTGGAACTCCTTGTCAATTGTCATGGTCCGACGAACACACGTTGCCGAGATCGCATTAATTACGCGTATTAGAGCCTTCCTCCTATTTCTCGCGCCATCCGCATGGACGCAGGATTCTTGTTGCTCCACTCCGCGATCGAGATCCTCGTCAACCCCTCGATCGTCGGAAGACGTTTCGAGAAAATTTATCGCCGACACACTCAGCTCCAAATGTACACGGTTTTTAAGTCAACCCCTTGCCTTGCGATCTTCTTTTCAATTTTCAGGTGTGGATATTACTTAAGATTAATTTAGAGTATTCAAAGTGTCGAAACGCCACGTGTAATTCTTATTCGTCAATGTTCGGAACTGGAATTTCATAGGTTTAAAATTTAACCTTCTTTCAAGGGGTTAAATTACCGGCAAAGAGAGGAAAGAAGGAAAGGAAGAACGATCGAAGGAGGATGGAAAAGCAAGACGAAATTTCGGAGCGGAAGAGAGCAGCGGTGTGTTCTCCGACAGAGAGAGAGAGAGAGAGAGAGAGAGGGGAGGGCAGGGGGGGGAGAGCGGTCAAGACCGCCTCGGACGGGGAGGCGTCGGGCCCCGAACGGGCATAACGAGTTTTTGCCGTTGGAAATTTGTTAAGGGGAATGTAAAGAGAATAAGTGGCGATTCCCTTTCTCCCGTCCGTTCGCGTCCGACCGGCTGGTTCCCGTGGCGTATATAGGAGTCGCAGCCAGCCGGTCGCGGCCTGGCTCGCTCGGTTGATTGACTCCCGGGAATTGGAGGCACGGGATACCAGAAACGAGCGGCGCTAGCTTAGCGAGACTTAAAAAGGAACTGGATAGGCCCCGGTGGTTCGCGTGTGTCTTTTTGCGATCGCAGCGCGCTCCCTTTAAGCGCGCGCGGATCGACGTGCTCGCGTTTCACGGTGTCTTTCGGCCCTCAGAAACGATCCGACCGAACGATCGCTCGGCCGCCGCTTTTCCTCTCTGCCGACCACGTCCCCACGCGTGGATGTCTGGCATCGTGCCTGCCTCACCCGGTTCCTGGCCAGGTTTCATCCATGGGAACCGATCTTTCGTCGCTCCTTCGGCCTAACCAGCCAAGAAAAAGGGACGCGCGATCGTTCCGAGTTCTTTCGCGTCGTTGGCAGAGCGATCGGTCGCGTAAATCGCTCGCGTAATCGCTCCGAGTCGCGTTAATCGGACCAATTAATCGGTCGAATGCGTTGATCGAGCGAAACCGTGAGAGTGGGGTTGAAAGGGTTGAAGTTGCGGTGCTTGTCCAAGTCTCGGTCGGTGTTCGGCGGTCTCTTGTACGCTCCGCCGTGTCGAAGTGAGACGTTAAATGCGGCTCGTACGTTTCGCTGGTCTCACAAATTCCCATTAGGCGCGATCCCCGATTCCTCGGGACGGTGTTAAACGGCCAGCCGGGTTTTTCGTCGGATCGGCCGGCACGGTGTGTTGAATTCGGCGGATTCCAGACATCCGGAGGCCCCCGACTCGCCGGTCATTGTCACCGTTCTCGTCCGTATTAGCGGCGGCGGCGGCGGCGGCGGCCTCGCTTCACCGTCCGGGAGCGGCCTCGTGGAGATTAATTAGGGACGATGTTTTAGCGGCAAAAATGAGCCGGGGCAAGAAGCCGGCACCGACGCCAGCCGCCTTGGACTCGCGCTAACTAACCGGCCAACGCCGCTGATCTGCGCTCGTCACCACCGGCTGCAAGAACGTGCTACAAATTAAGCCCAGATCGGCAGAAACCATCTCGAAAATTCGGTTTCCTTCTTCTTCTCTTCTTTCCTCCTCGCGTATCGTTCCTACCCGCTGGTAAAGAATCACTGCGCATCGTCGCAGGAATTCGCGATTCGAACCTTTAATTGGGCCTTATCGAGCCGCTTGCACGCCGCGAGAAGTATCCTCGTCGTGGAAATTTCCGGTGAAACGAGTTGAGTGATTCTGTTGCTTTCCATTTAGCGGCGTAACTCTAGACAATACCTTAAATTAAATAATTTCTGTATTCTTCGATTTTACTAATCGTAAAGAGTTATGAGAAATCATTTGTATTTATCTGCTCTGGCTTTTAAAACCAGATGGAAATATCATCTTCAAATGCCAGGAACTTGCGACCTGCTCGGAATTATCGTTCCACTATTTTACGGGCACGTGGAAAGCTTCGAAAACTGGAAAACCTCCGCTCCGTGGCGGAAGACACGGTCGACGACGGGAGGATGGCCGCGGGTGCCAGAAGCGACTCGACGTTCGAGGAAGAATAGGCGGGAGAAGGTGAATTCCAGAGATCGACCTCCTTCGACGATTTCGAAACGGTCGGTCAGAGAGAAGGCCCATGAATACGTCGGCGGACATCGCGGCGCTCAGGCGGGTCCTGTCTTTTGGCAACGTCGCAACGATTATCGTCGAATTTATCGCGCTCGTTTCGTGTCATCGTGTCATTCATCGCGCGAACTATTCGGAACCGTTTTATAGAGGCGCGCCGTTTTATAGAGCCGCTGCCAATTTTCACCCCCGACCTGTCTTCATAACTTCTCGCTATGTTTAAGACACCGTCACACACACACACACTCTCTCTCTCTCTCTCTCTCTCTCTCTCTCTGGCTCTCTCTGTCTCTTCCTCTCCCTCTGTGTTGTATACATTTTGCGTTTACCCCCTGCCCCCTCCCCTGCCCGTCTCGGCTTCTGGACAACACAAATTATCGCGCCAATTTATTCCAGCGATAACACGCTGCCTTAACCAGTTTCTGTTCTTTTACCGACGCTAATTAACCGACGTTTCACGGCGAAATCTAATTAGCGATTTTTCTGTTAAATTGCTCCTCGCGAGCCATTACTTTCGCGTCTAGCGCGTGCAGCAGGTAGATCGAATTCAGCATAAAATCATTAGCGTATTGGCACAAAGATAAACAAGTACGGGAGTTGCGATCCTTATTACCACTTTCATCGTGTGTATGATCTCCAGTCGGGGATGGGATATTTATTCATGAACAATGAAACTTAATTCACCGGGCTACGGGGGATGATGCGGTGAAATTTAATTCGACGTAAAGCAACGATTGCTCCGCGTAAGAAATTTAATAGGCAATTAACGATGGATGTTGTAACTCGTGGTATTTACGAGCGGCGATTTTTTTCTGAGCAGCCTTAATTTTTACATTAATCGTGAAACACCGTTTTTTATCGGTTGCAAAATGATGCAATTTCGTGGCTCTAGCCGGAAAATTTCATCGATTTGCAATAGTTTTTCAGCGACGACTCGTTCGATCTTTTCAGTTCTCTGATACAAGAACTACCAACGACTAACAAAGTGTAACATTCGTTAATTAAAGTTAATAATACGATTTAAAAAAAAAACAGAAGCTTCTGTTAATGTATTTTAGCAAAAGTCACACGAGCATTTAAAAATATACTGTTACAAACGTATAAAGTTTCCACAGGAAACTACAAATTGATCGAAAGTGTTCCAGTGTTGATTTCTGTGCGAGCGTGCAAACAAAGAGCAAACGTCTTTGTAAAGTCTTTCTGAAAAAGGGAAC